>JAUTBV010129935.1:0-12257 GCA_032361325.1 Lepetodrilus fucensis | reverse complement strand
AATGCTATTAATTATTGGTTTTATAATGTATAACTTTTCCATTAATAATGCTGACTGGATAATCGAGGTCCACAGATACTAAGGGGACCCTCCTTAGTAATAAATCATCAATAAAACATTAGGTAGACCTCAATTCCGGGTCTAGTGCCTTGGCTGCCGGACTAATAGGCTGCCGTCTCGTTGCTATCATTTTTGTCGTTCACCACAAGAGTGCTATGGTTGTCAGAGCTTCGTGAAACGGTTGGTATCCGTTGGTATTACATCTTTCTTTACCAGCATACAGAGTGGCAAAGAATGCTCTTCAAGAATGGTTCAGGGCTACTGTTTACTCGTTTGGGGTATTATTTACAGATGTGTTCTCATGATCATTCCATTATAGTATTGATATCCAGCGAAAACTTTACAATAGTGAACTCTTAATTTACAATTAAAATACGTAACTCTGTTATTATATTCATATGAACTCATAATTATATAATATCTGCAAAATAAATAAGTAATTCCAATTTATAGTTAACGGTTGTATACTTACAAATCTGCAGATTCAGATTGAGCATAATTGTTGTTGCGTCAGAAGACTCTCGGATAATTAACACTGCGTATGTCAAAGCATTGGTGTACACCCTTCCAGCAGAAACCTCCATAACGTGTATACATATCTGGCTTGTAAATCCTATCTGGTTTCATCTTACAAGCAACTTACGGCGGATCCAGATAAGAGTCACGAATTGCTGGCTTCTCTCTGGCTTTATAAACTGAGTCTTTTCGTGCAAGTAAATCTGGGTGAATGGGACAAACATAGATGTAACGTACACTAATGTTAGTTATTGTTCTTGAACCTGCAGGTAACATGCACGTGTTCTGGCAACATTGCCTCGTACAGCTGGAGATATGACGCACGATTTAGTCTGTTCCTGGTGTATCTAATCTAGGATATTGGTCAAAATACCCTACACGAAAGTGGGACAGAAGTTACAATGAGCTGGATATATTTCATGACAACGCGTTAGAGTTGCCGGTGCAGATATTTGAAACAGCAAGAATAGTAAAACGAAACACCAAGAACTCGGATTCACAATCGTGTATATATACGTAACGGGTTGGAAACAGGCGGGTGTTTTTTTAGATAGTTTGATTTCATTTCCATCCAGTCATAACCTCAAATTACTCTTCCGACATAATAAGAATGATCTGTTTGTACCGTGGCCAGGCAATTATCGTCATTGGCCTTTCTGTACCAGTCGGTGCTCGCAACACTCGCCGCGACGGATGTGGGTTTCCTCCTGTCCTAAACCTAAGCCATGATATGACTGAAATAATCCTGAAAGCGACTCAAAGTCCCAATTCAAAAAGATTATCACAGATCATAACAAACATACACTACAATCTATTAGGCTGTTATACGGAATACGAACCGTAGACAAACAATGCGTATCGTACGATAATCCTAAAACGTATTTGATGACATCTCTCTAGTTGTTAACCTAAGGGTTCTCTCATACGAACCGGCGTAAATCTAAGGTAACTTTATCTCATCTCTTTGCATTGGTGGCTGTATCTTAGTTACTTCGTTTCGTACAAGATATATACTGAGCTATCCAGGTATTGTATCTTGTCGATGGATCAACCAACAAAGTCTGGGCAGGTGCGTGCGAAACCTAGTAAACTAGTTAACTTGTCTGTCGATATTGATTAGATAATGGCTGTCTGGTTTAAATCGTCTTTGTAGCAGAACGGAATAATGGGATAAATACTTCCTTTCGGACGTAGCTAGGTGGAGACGGATTATGAAACAAGAGCAGAATATTGCGTTCCAGACGTGCATTTGCATTGATTTGTTGTTATAGGGTGATTTAGAACTAATACTAGTGATGATGTCATCGGTACTATATCGATGTGCACCAATTCTGTAGGCTTATTGAACCTATTGAGATTAAACGTATAAGTCATGTTCCACATAACGATCGAAGGTCTATTGTCCGTATGATGACATGGTCATGTGAATAGTAACCTTGTAGCACTGGAAAAAGAAGCTTGGTATGTATACTCCCCATGGAGTTAAGAAGGAAGATTGAGTGCACACTGATCTATTAACCATGCCTTAGGGGCTGGATTTGTCGGGTTATAATTAGCCATTATCATTATTATCTATGGTCCTTTGGTTGATACGAATCCGAATCTCTCTCTCTTTGTACCATAGTGTGTGTGTGTTTGTGTGTGTTTGTCTGTGTGCGTGTGTGTGTGTGTGTGTGTGTGTGTGTGTGTGTGTGTGTGTAAACTACATGTACAGTAGGTGTTTGTGTATGAGATGTGTTTACATCACAGGAATCACAGAATGTCCAAGGAATCTCAAGATCTCTATATTCGTTGTCATTGGTAAACTGGTCCTGTTCTCGTCATCTACATACTAGTATATGTATCATGACAATGCAAATCTCAGCCTTCTACGCTGAGTCTTTTACTCTATGTGTATGATATGTCGCATACAATGTATTCCCTTTTTGTTCATACCGTAATTACTCTAATAATTCAAACCATCTAATAATTCAAGCACCTATATTTGATCCCCCAAAATAAATGTTTTACTGTTCGAATTATTAGACATAAATAGTCTAATAATTTGAGCCCTCTAATAGCTTGAACATCGAAATAATCGCTGGCAATACCAATGTTTTGCTGCTTGAATTATTAGAGCAAATATGGCCTTTAGTCCAATAATTCAAATTCTCTAATAGTTTGAACACCTAAAGAAATCTTCGAAAATAAAAATATTTTGCTGTTCGAATTATTAGAGCAAGCATGGCCTTAATTAGTCTAATAATTCAAATCTTAAAGAAATCTTCGAAAATAGAAATATTTTTCTGTTGGAATTATCAGAGTAATTATGGTATTATGGTCCTCAAACTCCAGAAAATGATGGCATATTGTCCTAAAACTCCAGGAAATGAAGCAAAAAAACAAGAATTTAGCCAAAAGGGAAGACTTTATTCAGTACTTCTGGCATTCTAGAGTCTGAACAATGACTAGGACAGTGGAAGCAAGAGGAGATGAATATCACGTAATATACAAGAGTCGTGTCAGTCGAGCTACACGAAAAATAGACCTTGTCGCTTTAAAAAAACATCACTGTCTACACTAGAATTGTCACCTCTGTACAAAATACAACAAGGCTATACTGGCATAGAATAAATATACGAAACAATAAATAATAATAATTACAAGAATATCATCAATAGACACCCATCACAAAGCTTAATGTATGCTGTTGGAAAAAGGTTAAGGAACATAGTTTTATGCAAAACTGTTGTTGCTTAAGTTTTCACCCTCAGGATATTATTACTGTATTGGAACACTTTTCAGTGCAGGATAAAAATCCAGTAAAACTATGACTCTCAGGCTATACACACAGCAGCAAGATTTGGCACAAAAGTTATTAACGAGCCGGCAATGTTGTAAATAAATTTCTATCGAATAAAATCCAACCAATCCCACGACCAGGCTCTTCGGTGAAAGGAGGTGCAGAAATTGATACTGAATGAATTCACACAGAGGTTTTTCACTAATGCAAATCTGCAAACTAATGATCAGTTTGGGAACTGCCTATGCCAAGCTAAACAGAAATCTGCAAATTTTAATCAATGTCTACCAACGAAAAAAGGAAAGGAAAAAAATGCACAAAATCTCAAAAAAGATGTACATATTTGATGGACATTGCATCGATCGATCGATCAAAACACGCATCGATATTTATACCTGGGTATTTCCAAAAAGTCTTATTTATAGGTATAGGTGGATCTACGACAGTTAGTTTATAAACAGCTCCTCCGATAAAGAAGAAGCGGGTGTGTAGTCGAGTATACAGCTGTCATGTCAAACTGAACACGTGGTGTATGACTGAAGGCAAGAGAAGATGATCGACGACAACGATCCAAATTGACGCGTGCGGTCTATACACAAACAAAATAAAAAATGACTCTAGTCTGAGATGTCTAGATTTTGGCCTCCCCTTCGTTTTCATTTTCATTTTTTTGGAAGGGGAAGAGTTAATTCTGAGAATGATCACACGGTAGTACAGAAGGTAAGGGTGGAGGTTGGACAGGAAGTTCCTATGTTCAGCTCTCGGCAGGCACACCTTCCTCTCCCTCTCCCTCTCCCTTACCCTTGAGACTCTGACGCCAGTCGGGCGTCTTGGCCTGGAACAGAGAGCATCATGGGTAATATTAGACACGCGATAACTTGGTCGAGGACGATAGAGAATGAACCCTCTCAATGCTGGAATCAACCAACCGGAGATGCCCTGACAAACAGTGTCTTGGTTTAATCCAGCAGGGAAAGGGTTAATTCGTCACGTGATATCCAGTCTGTATTCATCAATAGAGCATCAGGTTGTCACGTGATATCCAGTCTGTATTCATCAATAGAGCATCAGGTTGTCACGTGATATCTAGTCTGTATCATTGGAATATTGATTTGTCAACAGGCTTCAAGATTACAGAACTTTTTTTCGGTACGATTTCATACTCATCTCAGTTTTGTTAATATATCTCCATATAAAATTTGAGCTATTTCAATAAGTATGAAATTGTACTCAAAATGTTTTGTAATTTTGTGGCAAAATGATTCCTGGTAAAAGGGTTAGACAGTATAAGATGTAATTCCAAACATTTTTTTTTATTAGTAGACAAAGGTGGTATGACAGAAAACATAATTACAATACAACACAGAATAATACAACATGAAATTAGGCAGAACACATGATTTAATCACATGGTTTTATAGTGGCCTAATAATTCATTAATATTCACTATTATCCATTATTTTATTTTGGTATTAAAAACAAACAAAAAATATTACGGTAGGCCAAAGCTATCTCATTTTATCCTATAAAAGTTACTGAATATAAAGTTGTTTTTAAAAACAAGATGCAAATTAGCATCACAGAGATCTATGTGATCCGACTAAGTGGTCTGAATAAAAATAAAAAAATAAAAAAATAAAATATACGAAATAAATATTAATTTTTATTTTGTTAAATAATAATAATAATAATAATAATAATAATAATAATAATAATAATAATATTAATAAATGTAAATAATGGGTTTCATCCACCCACTGCCTCAGTTTACCCCTATAAGAGTTGTTGTGGAAAATAAAATAATTAACAAGATGATAAATAATAATTTACAGAGGTTCAATGTGATCCGAATAAATGGTAAGAAGGAGATTGACAAGCCTGAAATAAGACTTTATAGGATATATATGCTGTTATCAATTGGCTCAGCAGGGAACATACAAGCTGGATATAACAGGCCCATACATGAATACACAGACATTTGGACAATGTTTCAAAACATAAGGGATTCATTATTATTTCTGAACTAATCATCGTTAAATTTTAATATTTTCAGATTGAAATATAAATGCGCATTTTATTATAAAAATAAGCAATTGAATATGATCAGTCTTACTTACATGGCAAACTTATAATGTATCATGAATATTCAATAAAATGTATAACTGACTTCAATAATAATCTACATCCATATTATATAAACAGGTCTATATGAATTGAAAATAGAAAGAATTACTCAATTTATGCTGAGCTAAAACATCAATTATTAGGAAGGTCATGTACATGTAATTAGAGGGGTCATGTTACAATATGTTACAATATGTTACAACAATTATGGGATATTAGATTGCAGTTGTATTACTTTTGTGTGTGGTGGTAACGTTTTGCAAGAAAATATTTCATCACAAAAAAAACCTCAAAAGTGGACATAACTCAGGATAAACATAGGTCAAAGTGCAAAATGAAAAATATATTTTGGATAGTTATCATTTATGATTAGTAGCAAATCAAAGATAATCTGCAAATATATTTAAATATATAATAATTTTCATAGTAGAATCCTACATGTTATCCAATCACCAATCTGAAAACTTATGCTGTTCAAAGGTTAAAAAGGGCTAGGTTCAATTTGGGTCAATTTCTTTAGAATATCAGGATTGAAAAATTGTTGGAAAATATATTTCAATTACAAAATCAAAGTATTTTTTTTTCTAAACAGCAAAATATCTATAGTATCAGATCTTCCAATTTCTGGAGAGAAAATACCAAATCTCAAATATTTCATAATAGAATAGAAATTTATAATTGTTTAACTGATGTAAAAGTATTGTTTAATACATGGTTAGGGCAGGGCTCATTGGATAATGTCACTAAGGCAAAGCGTTTTACCACTAGATCTTCCTACGCTGCAAGAAATGAGTCAAATAAATATGAAATTAAAATAAAGACAGAAAACAGGATATTAGAAATTGATAAGACATGAAAATATTAGTTCTGTTCACTGATGCACCGACCATTATGTATAATGTTGTTTATCATGACTGAATTTGTCTATTAAATACAAACACACAAACAACTGAACAGAAACTTGGGAAGACGAACAAGAGGGATTACATTCTGAGTAAAAATCATATAAAATATTTAATTAATTTTGGTAAAATACCAACAGATATTTAAACATTATCAAAGTGTGATTGATTTAGTGCTTAATGTTGTAGAATGTATGCACCCATATGCAAAAACCTAAAGATACATTTGTTAAAATCTAGATCTAGACCATACTAAAAGGTGGAGATTTAATATAACTTTAATGCATGTACCCGGTATGTTGTTTTTTTTACAATTCAAAAATGTTTTTATTTTACATTTTGTGTAAATAATGTGATGTTTTCAATTTACTGCTGTGTAAATAATGTGCAATTCTCAATTTACTGATGTGTAAATAATGTGTAATTCTCAATATACTGCTGTATAAATAATGTGCAATTCTCAATTTACTGCTGTTGTTTCTACACAAGTGTGATACTCACCTCCTCTTTCTCATCAAGTGCGAATTTATTCTGGCCTGTAGACTTCAGATTGCTACGGAAATCCCTAGATTCCTTCTTGTCCAATTTCGCCAGTTTACTTTCCGTTTTGTTGACCTTTCTCAGAACGGGTTTGATACTGGAAACAGAAATGGACCCATTCTCATCATATCCAGTGTAAAGATTTCAAGGTGTATGTCTTTAAATGTGTACAAAGGAAAGGATTGGAAGTAAAACATGGATAGAAAACTTTACTCTGTTTCGTCAGTATAGTTAATTAATTACATGAACCCTCAGCAGGCAGTGCTTATTTAATTGTTCTGAAGTCCAAATGCATAATTGGGTATGCATTTAAAGTGGGTATGCATTAAAATAATAGATCTGTGTTCTGTGGACTTTGTTTTAACATTAATATATGGAGAGAGAAAAAATGGAGAGAAGAAAAGGAAAAAATAAATTTAAATTAAAATTAGAATATTATGACATACCATATGACATACCATCTAGGATAGTGTCTACTAACCAGCAGTTTTATAATTAGAGACTAAACAAATAACACATCGGTAATAACATTTTCAACTTACAATTTGCCCTTTGTGTCGTTAACCTTCAGCGTCAATTCATTGATCTGTAAATTATAAAACAAAGTGTCAGTTAGCAGTTAAAACAGAATCAGTTCTTGCAAACTTCTTATCCTAAGAACAGTTCTTAACAATTCTTATAGTATAGCTACAAACTGTTCTTAGCCTAAGAATTTAATAACAACATTTTGAAAATAGGTCCCCAGATTAACTAGCCCTTTATAGTTTCATTTCAGACAGGACAGAGGGAAAGATGCCTCAGCAATTTAATGTAGTGCCTCGAAGGAGGACTAAATTGGGCCACTCCACTGACCTCAAATTCTTGCTTCCTGATCTTGATTTCCCAGTCGAACACATCTTCCTCCAGAGCGCAGACCTTGTCGTGGAGGGTCTTGCACAGACCCTGGAGATCAGCTGAAACAATGACAACAACTCCCTCAGAATCATCTCAAAACAACAGCAACAACAACATCCTCAAGAGGGTCATCATCGTCACCTCAGGCTGAGCATTATTCTTCAAAATTAGTGTCTTGGTTCATACCTTTTTTCCTTATGTAGAACGAGTTAGCCTATTGCATTTACTTGAATGGATGACATAATGGTTTACTCATCAATTGTATGATCCATTTTGGGGCTAATTTCGGAGAAGTACGAGGAAATACATGTCAGAATTTTCAGGGTAATTAAAGGCATAATATCACAGTTGATAAACATGTATAATCGGACAAACGAATTTCGATCTGAGACTAATTACGCTTGATTTATCCACCCAAAAGTTGTTATTTACTGATGTACTTATCCCCCAGCACTTGATAGTTATAAAACAAATCATATTTTATATTAAATAGGGGAACATTCCGCTATTTATTGTGTCTTTGATGCATCACTGTTCTAAGAAGGAATATGCGAGCATGTATAAAGAAGCCGTTGGCCGTATTTGATTTAAAACAGACTCGAGTCGCAGGTGGGGTTGCAGTGAAGATTTGTCAAACACATAGCGGTGGAAAGCTTTTTGGAAGTACAAACATAATTTTATGTATGTTAAGTGAATGTACTTTTTATACGTGCTAAAATTTCCTGTCGTGACGTCAAGCACTAAATATAATTTCATAAATAAATTTAACCTGAAGAATCACAAACGGGAGATAATTATGGTCAAGAATTATTACTCACAATAAAGAATTCAAAATTGTCCAAATAATACAATAATTTAAGATTGAACATAGGTATTATCCACAGGCAGACAAGTGAAATAGCCCAGATTAAGTGATAGGGCAAGTAGTTTTATGTCTGACAGCTTACAGAAAGGGGTGTATATTTACGTTGGACATAAATCAGAATGTAAAGCATCCAGAGTACATGTAACTCTGTGCTTTACGTCCAGATTTATGTCCAGCGTAAATATACACCCCTTTCGTGAAATGCAGGCCAGGTGCCTCAAAAAGTTAATGTAGAACAGAACTCTTTCCCCAAACAAAACAAGGTGGATCTTGGAAATTACTTTGGAAAATAGGGATCGTAAGTTGACACAAGATAACCCGAGATTCATTCAATATTCAGTGACATAAACCGATTAAACACCTAAACGCACTACACATTTGACAATATCCCATTGCGACCTCACATGAAAACGTGGCGACTTAGACGTCATTCATAGCAACCGTCGAAATGTCCCCGATGAGACTTACTGTCCCTATTATACTCACACCAATACTGGATATTTTCAACCAATCGGTCTTCTCAGTATCAACATTTAGCAACAGTTCCGATCTGTCGGTGCTTCTGAAAAAAAATGTTATGCTTTCAATCAACATGATCAAACATGCTACAACAAGATTCAAAATAAATTAACCCTCTCCCTGCTGGATTAGGCACATGTACAGCTCTTAGAGGCATCTCTGGTTGCCTCTAGTATGGAGAGGGTTAAAGGCATATAATAATTAGAATGGCATCAGTTGTAAATAAAACCACCTTCCATGTTTTTAACCAAGTTTAGGTATTCAAGGAACGTGAATCCAGACCCGATTCTCTTAACTTCATACAAACAGTGGCACAGAGAAAGCTTTCTCAGAAATAAATATTCAGGATCTCTTTAGATCAGGAATGGCAACAGACCAATTGTGATTTCAGCAGACAACAAGCCTGAGATACAGGACCCAAGTCATGACTAGTGAAAATAAAATCGACCAATGGACAAATAAAATCAGTGGACTCGTAGATCTGTGGAAAACTGCCATGCCTGTTAACATTAATTGATTGATTGAATTTGTACTTTTCGTCACAGCGGGAGTATTTCATCCATGCACGACGAGATCTCAGTTAGCCAAGTATTGCAAAATCACGATCCTGGAACTGTTAGACACAGTAGGCGCTCCCGTACCTCTTCGCTGCCAACTCCTTTTCAAGAGCCACAATGCGAGAACGGATCTCTCGTTCGTCCTTCTTTTTAGTCCCCTCCAACTTTTCCTGCTCAACTTCCAGCCTTAGTAAAAGGATAAAACACATGAATAAAACACACAAATAAAACACATTGATAAAACAGATGGAGAATGAATGAGTGAGTGATTTATTGTCGCAGCGAGAATCTATGATCAATATGTGACGAAACAGATGGATGGATAAAAGGTATGGAAAACAGAATTAATAAAGCATGTATAAAATAGTGTCAAAAATGGAAAACAACATGAACAAATAGCGACGACAGATGGACAAAATGAATGGATAAAACAGATGGATAAAATGAATGGATATAACCGCTGAATAAAATTAGGAACATAACATGCTTTAACAATACTTACTTCATCATAATAGGCTGAAGTAATTGCTGAAGAGCATCTGCCGCCATAGCATCCACAAGTCTTGCCTTATGAGTTGCCGTCCCTACCAACAAAACACACGTCAAAAAAATATAATTATTTCTTCATATTTTTAATTATATATTTTATTATGTTCCTTATGTTGTGAATACACCAGCAATGTAATAGAGAAAAGAAATTAAAGAATTCCCCTTGTCACAGCTCTTGGGACAAGAGAATATTGCAATAAGAGATGGCTGGCAAAGTAAATGAAAAAGAAAATATGATTTTCTCCATATTTAATATTTTATTATTAAAATGGAAATCTGTGAAAACTTCAAACGTATTTCCTTTCGAAAATCTTCCCCCACTTACAATCTCTCGGTGGGATGACATCCTGTTTGTGTTCTTTCAGGAGCTTCTTTATCACGACATCTTCATTGGGTGGCGGAATCTAAGGAAGGAAACGGTCCATGAAATATTCAGATTGTAAAGAAGAAAAGTCCATGAAAGAAATTGAAATACCATAGATAACATATATAGAACATCCCTACACAAGCGCTTTTAAATTTATGTTTAAAATTTAAACCTCATGATACACAAGTGAAATAATCTTGAAAGCAGCTTTAACCCTCTCCTTGCTGGATTAGGCATAGACACTGTGCTTTAGGGCATCTCTGGTTGAAGAGAGTTAAACGACAATATTAAAAATAAATATATAAAAAAAATCTTTTTTCTAGACTGGTTTCTGACTAGATGCTGTCTAATGAAACAGTCAGCATTAATTCACTTCACAAGCCCTGTGTATCCCTACACCATATGCTTAAGACTGTGTTCAGATGCACGGACCGACTCACCCCACCCTTGGGATCCTTTATGTACGGGATGGCATATTGCCTGTACTGGATAGCTCTATGCTGTGAGTTGCCACTCAGGTTCTTCTCTCTGTGTCCCAACAGACCTAGCTCAAAGTCCTCCTGCAAACACAGCACAATATTGTCACCATCTACATCTACACATCTACATCATACAGCAGGAATAAAACTGAGAAACTGACAAGAATCTTAAAATTCCAAAAGATTAATAATTGCTAATTTAAAAACTAAACATGTTCTTCTTTTTTTTTGCTCACAATATTATTATTCTAAATTAAATCTGGAAGAAATGTAGATGCCATTTATAAAGGCAGACAGATTACTAGACAATTTACAAATAATATAAATCATATACAATAGACCACGCATTTAACGGACTCATTGGGACTGGCCATTTTTGTCCGTTATATATGCGAAGTCAGTTACATGCATATATGCCGTAAATAGAATTAGACAGGACCTGGACTTCAGATTCAGTCCGTTATAGACGAGTGTCCGGTTTATCTGAGGCCGGTATATGCGAGGTCTACTGTAACATAATTATTATATAATATCATATTACTTGAATGCATGTACCTGCTTCTTCCTGTTGGCAGCCAGTGACTGCTCAATCTGCTGTAGGATGTCCACGACCACCTCCTGATACGCTCGGTTTAGTGCCAGTGTCGACTCCACATTTACAGGAAGCATGGTCTGATCTTCATTCATCACAAACACCCCCTCTCCCATAATGGCCCCTTCTGATACCTGGAGAATTTAAAGTTGACACTCAGTGAAAAATTGTCTCAAAACAATTTGCAATGTGTATGTTTTTTTGTGTGTATAATTATTTTTTTGGGGGGGAGGAGATTTGAGCTGCTTTCAAGATTTTATCACGTATATCACAGCTTGTGGGGGATTTTGAAATATATTCAGGAAATAGTAACTATGTTTTCATCATAAAAAGGTGACCAATGTAATATTAAAGGCATAATATCACAGTTGATTGATCTGTATAATGGACAAACAAATTTCGATCCGAGACTAATCACGCTTGATTTATTCACACAAAAGTTGTTATTTACTGATGTACTTAGTCCCCAGTACTCAATAGTTATAAAAATATTAATGTTTTATATGAATAT
>JAUTBV010129934.1:0-27515 GCA_032361325.1 Lepetodrilus fucensis | reverse complement strand
TCTTATCATTGTATGTTATCAATGTATTTTTATTCATCACATGACACCCAAATAAACATTCATTCTTCTTCTTCTATGTTCACATGATACAGCATACATCAACAGTATAAGTCCACCTTACATGTAATCCACACACAGACAGACAGGTATATTTAAAGTCTCACTCATAGACAACATACACATGTATACAGGGTATGCTGGTATATTATGGAAGGGTATGCTGGTGTGATTAAGATATCAGACTGCGAGGGACGGGTGATGGTAACAAAGGATTAGATCATCACCTGAGTCACAGATTCCCGAGTTCAACCCTACACCAAAGCACGTACAAGTTAACATGTTCATACGACCCTGACATGGACAAGCAGTTTGTACTGTACTGTACTGTACTGTACTGTACAGGTATCACCACTGGCTTGTCAGTACCAAGCTGTGCACATAGGATTTACACTTGGCACCATAGGTCTGTTAGTTTGCATTATACTGCCGTAAACTGACAAGTCATATATAATATAAGCCAAATAATATTAAAAGCACCTGATAAAAAAAGGTAATCTCAACTCATATTTTGAGGCATATTTGAGAGCTGCCATCGTCAGATAGGACTACATAAACACTCGCCATAGTGCACAGTCAACACTCGCCGTAGTGCACAGTCAACACTCGCCGTAGTCAGCACTCGCCATCAAACTTTCTTCACCTACAAAACCATTTCACAAAGTCTCCCCTAGTTCTTGCTAAAGTAAACGAGAGGTCAGTGTAAAGGTCGACATGCATTGGACGAGACTTGAAACCACTCTAAGACAGCATAGACATAGAACAGCTTCTGAATAGTAAACAAGTAGGCACATGGGGAAAGTTAACAAGCGACAAGTCCACAATATTCAAGAACTCTTAGTTAAAGGAACACAAGAATTCACTCATTCTATTATTGTTCCATATTGATCGCTGATATTTGAAAGAGGAGGTAAAAGTCGAGGACAGTCTTGGTAGAAATACCTAACAAGCTTGAGTAGGTTGCAGTGCGTGCTGTCAATTAGGATTTCGCTTAAAATATGGCAAGTGGACTGTATAAGATCTTTGTGATGTTAACATGTGCATGGCAAGAGTGAAGTCTTGTACAAGCTGCAGAGAACATGCACAATACGTAATGTTCATCATGTGTGTGTGTGTGTGCGTGTGTGTGTGTGTGTATGTGTGTGTGTGCGTGCGTGTATGTGTGTATGTGTGTGTGTGTGTACGTGTGTATATGTGTGTGTGTGTACGTGTGTGTGTGTGTGTACGTGTGTGTGTGTATGTGTGTGTGTGTGTGTGTGTGTGTGTGTATGTGTGTGTGTGTGTGTGTGTGTGTGTGTTTATGTGTATGTGTGTGTCTGTGTGTGTGTGTGTGTGTGTGTGTGTGTGTGTGTGTGTATGTGTGTGTGTGTACGTGTGTGTGTGTGTGTGTGTGTGTACGTGTGTGTGTGTGTATGTGTGTGTGTGTGTGTGTGTGTGTTTTATTTTCATATTTCATTCATTATTTTTATGTTAACAATTAGCTTTTAAATGTGGGTTGTACCTCCATACTTGTACACGATAACCTCCCCTTTCGTGTAGTCTCGATCAGGCAGCCAGAACTGTCTGTCAAACCTCACGACACTGTCATCGCCCAGCCACCTGTACGAGCCAATCGTATTATCCGAGTCCGTCTGAGTCTGCGCACCCATTGGCATCCTCGGATTGGTCTCCGGTGAACTCTGACCCGGCGTCATGCGCATCCGATTGGTCGACGGCGTCGTGGTGACGGCTTTCCGTTGGGTCACCTGGACGCCGCTGGTGTACCATGTTCGTCTGGGTGGAGCATTTAGAATTCATCAATGATTACAGGAATACGAATTGTATACGATATATAATTAAATTCATTCTTAATCATTCTTTCTGCTTTCCACATCTTTTCTTTCCCTTCTTTACGACATCTTGGATAGCAAATTATAAAAATAGATGCGAGATCGCGTCTGCTGATAGATAACTCGATGACTGACTAATTTCATAAAAATAATATGCTAAAACAACGTGTTCCTCCCAAAATAAGCATGGAGACATGAAGTATAATCGTTATTGAATCCATTTCTAGCTGGATTGCGTTTTGCCCCGTGTATTTATGCCACACGTAATGATGAACCCATCGCCACGTATACGTCGCGTACGTTTGTTGATGGCGACTACTGCCTTCCTCTGTGAACTGCAGATAGTGATATACGTACTGGTAAGGATCTGTTCTCTGTAGAGTTTCACTGATGAAGTAGTTCTCCGTGCTGCTTCCAATACTGAGTAGAGCCGCTCCGTGAATCTGGCGGTACATCCACAACGTCATTAATAATTGGCACATCATAAATGATTGGCACATCATCACTACATAATGGGAACGGGTGCTTTAATACCTCGATAACGATCTCAATTGATATTATGCATAAGCCGCTTTCCCTAGCATTGCGACCGTCGGTATTTCTTAAGCCAAGCTTTCCTTTATAACTGGCACTATAATGAGTCGCCTATAGAATAACAGTCTATACATTGGAACATCAATGTTGCTATAAATGAATTAAAAAACATAGAGTAGACATTGTTGCGATTTTTGAAAGAAAATCATCATTATATAGAATACACTTTTTAAGGTTTTGTTTTGTTTTGTTTTGTTTTATTTTACTTCAGACGCATGTTCAATATACTGTGACCATGATTTCTAAACGGTTCATTGTAAATACTTGTACGATTAGGTAAATACCCAAAATTCGTATTTTGCCAGAACTTCAATTTTAAAAACAATCTTAGATTTATTGAGGTTGAGTCAACTGATATTCCTCACACTATGATTTAAATAAATGTAGACGATTTTCACAACTCCCCAACAGTATCTGTTTGTTTGGGGTTTATAGAGTCGCTTTTTAGAATCTTTCACTAATATCACGACTAATCAGTTTGGGGCAGGAGGAATCCCCCAACATCCTTAGCACTGAATGTTGCAGTAAACCTGCGAGCACCGGCTGGTACTGACAGACCAAGGATGATCATTGTTTCAAGTTATAATGTTAATTCATAGACATGGTAAACAAGATTGGACTCAAAACACATCCCTGTTGAACACCAAGTATAGTTTTATTCCTCTTTAAATATTGGAGCACTTTTAACAGTAGTCTAATTGTATGTTCGTAGCTTAATATTTAGTAGGAATAAATCTGCTTTATTGTATTAATGGAAAATGCGTTTATAAATTTCAAACCGTGACTCGATATGAATATTAGATATGTGTTATCCGGTATGGTGCATAGGCTATGTAAGCCTATCTACTAGGCTTACAAATGGAACTAAATCTTCTATCACAGCTGTCAATACACAAATCATGGTACAACCGGGTGTGTCATAAATAATAATAAACATGTCAAAGGTCAACACGCAAATACTTGACGTCACGTAATCCATTGTGTGAACTAGCGTCAAGCATCCTCACAACGTGACGTCATCGACGTTTACGCCGCTCTCGAGATAGAGCGCTTTTAACATTCTCCTTACCGCGCATGCTGCTCGTGCATTTTCGTGACTCTCTTCTGGGAAGCTGACAAACTTATAGCACTGTGAACCGGAACTGACCCAATCCGACGGGCAGTCTGTGTCAAAGATCAAAGTTCAAATGTAAATGGACGGAAGACGTTCTCTGCATATTAATTTCACCGGTGACAGTGACAGCATAGCCTGAGGCTGGGGCAATGTATATTACTGTGTGTGATGTATATGCCTAGTATTTTTTCCCCGTTCTGGGTCACACAACACAGTCAATGTTAGAAAGGCTTTTAGCATTGTTCTCATTATTTATAAATATGTTGCGGCTCTCCGTCGTATAATGCACAGAACAATCAGGAACAAATATATCAAGTCTATTAACGGATTATAATTTGTTTTAAAATATACACACGGCATATTTCTGCAGTTCTTGGTTTAAATTTAATTCACATAAATTATTAAACAAATTAATTAAATATTCAAGCATAATTTGGGTGAATAAATCTACTTACCAAACACGTGTATTTGTTGTAAGGACTCTTTGGTAAGGTAGCATATCACAAATAAGCTTGTTAAAACATACGCACGTTTATGTTGTAACATCTGGAATAGAGATGTTTATCATGGTAGATCAGGTCATATTCACACATGAAATGCGTCGGAAATACATCAAAATGGAAGCTTGCGTAATATAGGCTATAGACTAGTATTGCTAATGTAGTTACAACGTTCTATATTCATATACAATTTAAGTTTATTTACGACGTCCGGGAAATGTTATTAAGAAAGATGAGTATCAAAATGTAAAGAAATGAAACGCATACTTGAAGATTTAATTTGATATGGAAATATATCCTGATTATGATCACGAAAATTGGATTGTTTACATTATATCTATGATTAGCATTACTTTCATTAAGCAGAGGTGACGAAATCCAAAGGTCCCAGTCCCTTGTAATATAAATATATCTTCAAGTTAAAGAAAATGCCAATGTATCAAAAACAAATTCTAATATGTTCAAAATAGTTTGTATTCTTACCTTAGTCGTCCTATTGCAAACATTATCCATATACTGCGATGGCGTACATTTTCCTTTCATTTGAAATTATGACATGAATACAGGAATTAAGCTACGTTCGGGCGATCTGTTCAAGTGTATTCCTGTCAAAGAATTAAAACTTACACCAAATTTAACAAATAGAAACTACATCAAGAAACGCACGATTTTAAAACTTCTCCAATTGTAAGATTATTTTAAATTTAAACATTATAATAGTCGTTCCTGTTATGACAAGAAACGCTGAACAGAACTGAGTATGAGCGCGAAAACGCAACCGACAGCAGGACAGGGGGATGATTGGCGTATTACCGACGGCACGTGACAGCAGAAGATTGATGACCTGATAAAATGGCGGTCTCAGGCATGGTATAGAACAATGGTATTACATAATATCATCGAGACGTTCACCGGATCATTACCTTGACTAAGTAATTAGCCAGCTGCAATACAAATAATGTTATAAACTTCCGCATTCCAGAAATCGTGTGGAGAGGTTAAACTTGTGATTTATGTTGATTTAAAGAATGAGAAAATATTCTTCAAATTTGGCGATTTGCAGGACTGGGGACTTTTGATAATCCTGCAATCTTTTCACGAAGCTCTCGTGTCCACTAAGATACCATAACGCTCTCTTTGATGGTAGCTATTGTATATACTGCAAAGAGAGCGCTACATGTCTCGTAGCGGAAAAGAGAGCTTATTTGTGAAAGGATAACCTTCACGAAAGGGTCGTATTGCCGTATGGGTGTGCATCTAATCAGATCGTACACACATACTATTACAATTACGTAAACCTCTTTCACACTATACATATTCTTCACTTATTGTAGTGTAAATGTAACCGGGTGTGATAGTAGTATAAGATGCTCCTACTGGTCTCGGCCAGCTGGGTTAAGCTGGATTCATACTTTTAACGGCGTAACACGGCGTCACACAGCGTCACACGCCGTCACACGGCGCAACACGCTAGCACACGGTTACCGGTGTAGCAGTCCCCAAACACTCTAGATTGAGCTTCCCTGGGGAGTGTTTTGGGGATGCTACACCGGTAAGCGTGTGCTAACGTGTTGCGCCGTGTGACGCCATTCGGTAGAGCGTTGGACTCGCAATCCAGCAACTCGGGTTAGAATCCCAGGGGTGATCGGCATGATCCTCTGTTACAAATATATGCTATTTATGTACTTTGTATTTTATAGTAAGCGAGCGTTTACAGGCTGTGTTGCATATACAGGCCCCTATCCAATCTCAAGACATGTTTGGTTAATACATATGTTTCGACTAAGAGAACACGCCCGGACTATACCGGTACGATAGATGCTACTTCATAACCAAGGGCAGTTTTCTAAAGCAATAAAACTGCCAGATTTTACCTGTATTGAGACATCATTGAATAAGCCAGCTTGGAGTGTAGAATTAATACGCTCAGAATATGCGTGTGCATGCGTCAAAGGTGAAAGCAAATGAACAACAACTGTCCAATAATGCTAATAATGCGTGTTTATCATTTATTTTCTTTATGTGTTTGTTACTACCACTGTCAAGTATTCTGGCTGTTGTGAAACTCAAGTTTGAGAAATCTGGTGCCGTTCTTGTAGAGTACGTGGAGCCTCCAGACAAATAGAAATAATTCGTTGTTGAAATCTAAATGTATGTATCCAAACAGGCTACTAACTGTTACTTCAGTTTCAGTATCAGTATCAGTATCATATGAAAACCTATACTGCACATTGATTAGCTTTACTTAGTTAATTAAATATACCACGCTTCGTTCCATTCTGTTTTGTTATATTCCTGTTCTATTCTGTTTTGTTATATTCCTATTCTATTCTATTCTATTCTATTCTATTATATTCTACTATTTTATTATAGTCTATGTATTCTATTCTATTCTATTCCATTCTATTCTATTCTATTCTATTATATTCTATTATATTCTATTACATTACATTATATACCAGTCAGTCCACTTGCTTTGAAATGATCAATCCATCTACTATTATACGTTTTTGTGAAATCCGACACTAGTGCTTACTATTGCTGGGATATGTGTAAACATATGTTAACTTTATAGACTTCTAGTGACGTCATCCTATTGTTTGTGCATGTTCTTCTTTTTACATCAGTACTAGTACCACAGTTCTAAATAGCATTGTTCTAACGTGAATCTATATTTCAATGTTTGCTGTGAACTACTAGCGTTTAACCGGTAGTACTTACTTATGGGCCCCTTTTCACGAAACTGTCGTATCCAGTAGGATACCCGTATTGCGATCAAGGTATTTCTGTACGAAACTGCGTAACACTATAATAGTAGCCTTATATTATCTCCAACCTTACTTATATCACCGTTGCTAAGGTTGGAGATAAGGTTACCTTAGAGTTACGCCACTTACGTACAAAGGTGCCCAGCGAGATAGATGTAGATACGTGAGAGTTACGATCGCGTAGTGGATACGAGAGCTTCGTGAAAAGGTGCCAAAGACTCGTATGACAACTCATCACTTTCACGGAAAATGGGTGTCTATTATACTCGCATAATTCACAGCTACTATAAAGGATTGATTATCGTAATCAACAGTGATTTTAATACTAGGATCAAACTATTTGGGCGCAGATTATTATGTTTAGGTTGACTCTGAGCTGCGCTTCTATGTGGGCTACGTCGCAGTGAGATTTGGTTGAGAACGTGTGCGTGTCTTTGCGTGAGATATCAATAAGTAGGTAAGTGTCATCGTAAGAATAGTGTACATGTTATGGTATGATGTAATTAAACGTGGTTTTCGAAATAATTATTTCAAGGAAAATATGGAGTGTCCAGATATCTGCGCGTAAAGCTAGTATCTCACGAAGACAAATTTCACTTGCGTATGGTATGCGACTGAAATTCGCCATATTCACCAATATTTAGTAAAACAGCAGCAAAACTGTTCCGTGAATTCGCAGACATCGCCAAAGCATCGCCAGTAATTTTGAACGTATTCAAAAATTTCTGCGAGTATTTTGCGACAGTTGAACGCCAAATGTTAGCAAAATGTTAGTAAGACATTCCATATGTCACTTTTTGACAATATATCTAGGCCGGATTTTGATCGCAAAATTAGTGAGATGTTAGTGCAACATTAGTGCGACTGATGCGAGACTGTCATGCGACTAAGACATTGCATGCGACGTTAGTGCGTCAGTTGCACTGATGTTGCACACACGTCTCATTAATGTCTCACTAACGTTTGGCGAATGTTTGGCGTTGGTGACTCCATATGAGGCCAAATACGCCATACGCCAACAATTCTCACTAATTACTCACTAAGATTGCCTGGTGACTTTTGTATGCAAAGAAATATCTGCGACAATTGCGTTTTAAAAAATGCAATAATCGCAAAATTAAATATGAGAATTGGTCTTCGTGAGATACTAGCTTCAGTTTCGTATGTGATCTTATGAGATTGATTGTATAAAAATAACAGGAGTAGGTAGCCGCGTATTATTCTATGCTCTTATTCTGTATACTCACAACAAGTAATGATCTCCGCAGACCAGAGCTACCGGCATGTCATCCTGGACTTCTCCCAACAGCGTTACTCCAGGTTTTCCCCATACCATCCCAGACTCTAACAACACCACTAACAACAGCAACTACTACTACTACGACGATGATGCCGACGGATCTGAAGAGAACTACACAGGGTTCAGAGTCAACATCATCTCCTACGTCATTGCAGTCGACGTTGTCGCCGTCATCGGCATCATCGGCAACGTTCTCACCGTAGTCCTCATGACGTCACCAGCGTTGCGCCGCCATTCTTACGCCGTTTACATGGTGTTCCTATCGGTCGCCGACGCATTGGTCCTTGTTACCATAGCAACTGAGGATAATTTGGACCATATTTTCGACGCACTGCCCATCTTGAACGTGCATGTTATTTGTAAACTTTGGCAGGGATTTATCATATTTGTTCGTCTAATCTCTCCTTGGATTCTTGTCGCGATGACGTTTGACCGCTTCGTTGCGATTGTGTTCCCTTTAAAGAGAATAAGCGTTTGCCGACAAAAGATTGCTTTTATTGTTTGCATTAGTATATGCATGATAGGCCTTGTTCTAGTTGTTCCGTTTCTTTACTACCTGAAATCAGTCACAGACGAAGACGGTGCAAATTCATGCTCTGCGGACCGTGAGAATGAAATCGTGTTGGACACGTATTCGGAGGTTTTGCAAATCGCAGTGCAATCTGTTATCCCAGTATCCGCCCTGCTTGTGTTGAACACGCACACGACTATCGTTCTCCGTCGGGTTTCCGCATCATGTCTCAGACGGACGGAAACCGGACACTCTTTGAACGAAAGGAAATTCCTTAAAATCACAACCAGCCTAATTTTGGTTTCAGCCTTGTCCGCCGTTGCCTTGGTGCCAATCGCCGTTAATTCGCTCGTGGAATTCCTTCTTGGGTTAACTAGTGTAGACTTCTACATGATCGACATGTTCGGAAATATATGGTACGTTCTCAATGTTATTCAATTGCTGAATTATGCTATGAACTTTTACGTCTTGATAATATTTCTAGACCAGTATAGGGCTATTCTCCGCAGCAAATTTAAATGCGCAAAAGCGGACCGAGCGCAGAATGAGGTAACTGTTGCAAGTCTTTGCGAACGGGTTTCTACTAGTATGCCTACTGATGTTAGCACAGTTGGACTATGAATGGTGACCCTATGGATATATGTAGAGCAAGTGCACAAGTATACAGTATATCTTTAAAAAATAAAAATAAAAATAAAAGATTCTTAAAAATAAAAACATGGCTTTAAATGTTACGTCTCTTTATTTAAACTATGTTATTGAGCCTGAAGAAGCGAGGATTTCACTTACGAAAAATGTGTCAAATGGTTGAAGCAAGGTATTTATTATTTAAACTCTTACATTCGAAGAGAATCTTTTTTGATAATTAAACTGTTATGTAATCTATTTAACTATTTTTCGTACTACATTGTTCTTCTCAGGATGTCTTTAGTAGGCCTAAATGACCTACTCAACAAGCCGATGTTTAAAGGCTCTCAGTAGGCAACACGTTTCTTCCAATGCCAATGGTTCCTCGACACCAGCTCGTGCTCTCAGGTTTAGGCCTACTATGCGCTAAACGTGTTGCAGGATTCTTCACAAAACTGCGTCAATGATGGGAACTCTCATAAAATGCAGATTGTCTTTTACCATGCTAATTATTGTTTTTTAGATTGAGATGGAAAAAACCCAAAGACAGATGAGTTAACCAGTCGTATTCAAAAATAAGTATGTTTAAAAACTACTTGAATTTAGGTTTGTTGCAGGAATTGTTTTAGCGTTTCAATATCCAAATAAACATTTTGAAATTGTATTCAGATGTAACTATTTTCACTACTGGTAATTTATTTATTCTTTTTTAATTCTTTTTATTTGGATTTGCAGGTTTATAGCCACTTTCAAGTACATTGTCTGCTTATGTATAGTAAAGGACTTTTAGTGTTAAAATTATAACGTATTATTTAATCCATTAAATACGAGAAATGTAGCTATTGTTGTTATAATACTATTATTAGCTGAATTGACTATCATATTTACATTTTATTTGGTAACACAAATCACCATCATCTACGTTTTCACCAGCATACTATAGTAAGCACACGTTCATTTAACCGTATTTGTAATTAGTTGTATCTGATTGTAAATCTTAGACATTATGTGTATGTACATTATTATTTAAGAAAAATGTTTTGTTACTATGTGTTGTATGACTGTTAACTGTTAACAAATGAAAATCTTACTGTATTAAAATCTCTGTCCATCTTCCTTAAAATAAATTTGCCAATGAGAGATTGACAAATTCCAAATATTGTCCAACATAAGTGTGGTATGTATCAAGATATAATCTCCATAATCATATAGAAAATCTCATATCATGAGTGTTCATATAATTACGTTTCTTGCTTGCTGTTTTAGGATTTTATGAAGTGTTATGTGTGTCTATTTATTAAACTAACCACCTGTTATATATACACACATGTATATGTGTGTATTTATTAAACTAACCACGTGTTATATGTGTGTGTATTTATTAAACTAACCACGTGTTATATATGTGTGTATTTATTAAACTAACCATGTGTTATATAGTGTGTATTTATTAAACTAACCGCCTGTTGTATGTGTGTATTTATTAAACTAATCATGTATTTGAGTACTTCAATAGTTCGTTGAAATGATACAACCTATAGCAGTTGCAATGATACAACACATGTAACTAATAGTGGTTGCAATATGACAAACAGTTGTTGCAATGATAATGACAAACAGTTATTTCTGAGATATGACAAATAGTCATTGCTGGGATGTAAGAAAGTTGTTGAAATATGACAGTTGTTGCAATGATATGACAAATAGTTGCCGAGATATGACAACTAGTTATTGCTGGGATGTAATAAAGTGTGGTTGCAATGATATGGCAAACAGTTATTGCTGAGATATGACACAGTCATTGCTGGGATTAACAAATAGGTGTTGCTGAGATCGTTTGGTATGTTAAGTGTTAAATAATTGTTGAGATGTCATGGCTAGTAAGTTACAATCATATTAATACTGCGATATCAGTCGTTATAC
Source organism: Lepetodrilus fucensis (assembly GCA_032361325.1). Classification (NCBI taxonomy): domain Eukaryota; kingdom Metazoa; phylum Mollusca; class Gastropoda; order Lepetellida; family Lepetodrilidae; genus Lepetodrilus; species Lepetodrilus fucensis. The sequence goes on along the minus strand of JAUTBV010129934.1, from coordinate 16,292 downwards.
TATTAATAGTTGATTGTCAGTGCGCGACAAATTGTGGCTGTCATATGGCAAATGAGTTGCAATGATATGAATATTAACACTTGTCAATACCAATAAAAGATAAATAGATGTTGATGGGATGTGACAAATGTTGGTTGAAATTATACAATTTATTGTATAATAGTGGTTGGAATGATATGACAATTATTTCTTGTTGGGATATGACAAATATTTCTTGTTGGGATATGACAAATATTTCTTGTTAGGATATGACAAATAGTTGTGATATGACAAATATTTCTTCTTAGGATATGACAAATAGTTGGGATATGACAATTATTTCTTGTTGGGATATGACAAATATTTCTTGTTGGGATATGACAAATAGTATATCATAAATAGTCCTGGGATTCTCTTGTAATCTTCAAGATCCACACAAAAAACTACATAACAAACATTTCAAACAGTTCAATTTTTATTCATGATTTTGGCAACACATTTTTACAGCTTTTGTCAACTGGAAAATACCATACACTTCAAAGCATCCAGTCCATTTCATAAAGCGAAGTGAACCACACTATATAAATGAAAAACAATCAAAGAAAACTATCCAACAAGTTACTGCATGAATGAATATATTAATTGTATACTCAACTTAAAAACATTGTGGCAGGTTAGCATGAGTCATGTGACCACCAAGAAAATACTGAGGAGTAACAATACATTGTCACGTGACCAGCCTCATTCTGATCGCGTGGCAGCCACGCCCATGCCCGAGTCGAAGCACGAGGAGCGACATGACGATAATATCACTTGTTAATATTCTCTGTCATTGGCTTAAATATTGGCATTGATGATGAAGACACTTTGAAAAAGTAAAAAAATAAATTAAGGGCACATTGTTATTCTTTGAAATTAAATGATATGCAACTCATCTTGCGCAAGTGCCGCGATTGGCTGGATGATATGGTCACATGACTTGCTTTACCCAATCACTGTGCTTGACCATGATGCTATGGTAATTCACAACATGCTTAATTTCTAAGGGCAGTTTTCATTAAAGGGCAAATTTTCCTCGTAATTCTTTGTGAATGTAATCTTATTGTAACATGCCGTCTACACAGAGTATATATATACACTTGCTACGGTGTAGCTTGCTAGACAAGAACACAGGAATCTGGGAAATACAGCAACTCTCAAAATATAGTCCACTAACAAATATACAGGCCTATTTGCAATTGACAAAGACAACATTCTCCTAATAGTACTAGTTTTACGAGTGTAAATTTCATATCAAAACATGTCAACAGTAAGGAAAATATATATAGAATCACATAACGACTTCACAAAAGAAAAACAAGTATTGCTTTTTAAACGGTATATCCATTGCACTAGAAACATGTTGACTTATTGTACGGTTTATTTAAATACTGACTGAATTGCACGATATCCCACACTGTAACAAATGTTAATTGTCTGATGCATAAAATACTCGCAATTATAATTTTCTTTTTTTAAATGATGACTTCCTGTGACAATCTGTCCTTTGGACAATTTCCAAATCTGCTGGACATTAAATGATATACAATAACGTGATATTTTATTTTTGTTTGAAGAAGATATGCTGATGGGTCCCTTATTCTTTTAACCATAGACGGGCTGCACAATCACACATATGGATCACATGCGTCCGACTTTTTTTATTGTATATCACAGCAACGCTAGCCTCATTCTCACTTCAGGGATCACCAAGGGGAAGCAACTCTTCGACCAGCACCTATGGAAACTTTTCGATTGATTGAATTAATGCTTTATGTCGCAGCTGGAATATTTCACCCATAGGCGCGACGACAGGAAACTTTTTGAATTTGGAAGGCTTTGCATGTTTAACCCTCTCCATGCTGAGGGCACCCGGAGATGCATTACTTTAAATAATGAGTTGTCTTCATGAAAGCTGCCTTTATATATAGAAAAACATCTATATATGTGTATGCACAAATGCGCATGTGTTTTTGTGTGTTTGTATGTGTTTTGTGTGTGTGTGTACATATATATATATATATATAATGCTTGTTATTAAATATTAGGGATGGGCATTTCAATAGGATTATGAATTACGGTAAAATATTGTAACACATATCACCATATGTTGAGGTAGTAAGATAACGCCCTTTACTTCAGGCACCATAGACATCGACTAGGGATTTCATGATTGAAATTGTAACCAGAACAAATAATTCAAGCATTTCTAGGCGAATAAACGTCACGAGCTAGAGTTTTCATGACTATTTTAACCTCCCGTGACTAGAACATCAATATTCGGTCGCTAATCGCATTCCACTTCCCGAGGAGAGATAAAAATAAATGTTGGTTTGGCCCATTTCGTGACTTAAGGGAGGCTACTATTTTTATCGAAAAATAAAAAGCTGAATAACGTTATAGCACTCGCGACTGGTTCTCCAGCACTGAACAGCATCTCATTTAATAATGACAACAATACAGGACCCAGTCTAGCCGGACAGAAAAACAATCCCACGGGTAATGCTAGGTTAGTTCAATGAACTCTTCTATCACACAATGGTCAGAAACACAAACAAAACTTCACACATTAAGTATATATATATATATTGCAATAATGGTCAAGCACAGTGCATTTTTCATACATATATGTATTTTTCATATATATATTTGTATATATATATATAATTTTTTTCAATATTTTTCTTGTTTTTGTTTTTTTATTCAACCTCCTATTTTGTTATATAAATAAAGACTCCATGAGAGAGAGGTTTGTACATACATCATTACAGATAGAGCTGTGCGGTGCAATTTCACTTTCACACATCCCTGATATCACTGAGCTTAGGTGGAAGGGCAGTGTACACATACACATATTATGCGTATGTACTCATTTCGAATGACCAAATTTCTTCCGATTTCAGTTTACTTTTAGTACAAACATTTTCGGCAGATTTCGATAGAAACCGGCATTATTTTTTAGCTTATGAAAATAAATGTGTTTAGTGAGTGAGTGATTATGGAAATTTAACGTCGCTGCGGAAATCTTTCACCAATTTGCGACGATAAATGCATTTAGAAGTACCGCTGCCAATGGTCACCAGTTTGTGATACGAGGGATGCGCGGAATGAGTAATTCTCCGTAAGTATGTGAATGATTCTCAACATGGTCCGTCTTATACTTAGCGAACTCCCAATCCACAAACTTCAGTTGATATCCTAGAAAGACACAAAAATTGAAGAAAATCCTCTCATTTTAACACTTTGAAACATAAAAAATGGTAGCTACCAAAAAATCATCTGTATTGCGTTATATTTGGGAGAATTTCTACAATAACTGTACACAATAAAGCATTCCACTCTTTGACAAACAACAAATCATAACATTAGACAACCTTTTTACATATATTGCTTTAGACTAATCTTTCCAAAATCAACTTTTACAAATATTTTTATTTTTTTTTCAATTCACACGGCACCCATTTTCATGCTGAATTTACACATGTGTTGTGCATTATTAACACACACACTGCATGATAATAACACACATACTGCATAAACTTAACACATACTGTGTATTGACACACGCACTGCATATTATTAACACATGTAATGCGTAAACTCGACACATGTACCATGTGTTATTAACACACATAATATGGCGAAAAGTTAACACACGTATCTTATTTCATTAACACGCGTACTGCGTATTATCAACACATATACTGCGTATTGTTCACACATGTACTGCATATTATTAACAAACAGAAAACAATCTATAGTTATGTTAACAGCCTCAGTCTGGTGAAATGACGGTCAATATTAAGTATTGCAATGGTAGAAACTATGGAAGATTAGGACGGCACTTTGTCTGATCATTTCACACGAGAAAACATGAGAAGAAAAGAAAAACGTGAAAAAAAACTCAGCAACTTATGCACATTAGATGACTTGGTTATTATGGATACGACTTCTTTTCTTCATGCCAGTTCTGACAAAACATAGACCCGCCATGACCCACCCTCCCCTGGTGACCCTCATCGCAGCCAGATTGAGGCAACAGGGCCGATATAATATATATAATAATAATAATAATAATAATATCGTAACAAATAAACAACATCCGCAAACTAGAAAGATTTAAAGTATATATTGCAAAGACAATATTGCATGAAGAAAACCATTATGCTAGGATGATATAGCTGCTTAGTACACTGGTACTGGGACGTACGTCTACCTACGCATCTCAAACATCTAGGGTACGTATATAATCCCGTATCTCATTGGCACTATTTAAAACAACATTATTATTATTTGTTTTGTGGTATTTCCGACCAACGATGGAGAAGTACCTGAATCGTCCGAGTGGCATACCCTGATTGTGGCGAGTCGTAATGGCTTCTTGGAATGTGTCAAACAGTCAAATCGTTAGCGGCAAATATTGTTGCATTTGGTTTTTGGGGAGCTGAGTGCAGAGCATTACATACACGATTCTGATTGGGTGGTAATGAAAGTGACTACAGATGATTAAGTACTACTCTCTTGACGACTAATGATAATACTCTCATAAAAACAAAAATCAATTTGGCAAATGGGTAAACAATAATATAATCTACAAAATAATTGTCACGACTGATTGGAGAGAAAGAAAAAAACACACACATCACATTAGGAATCTCACATAAATGAAAATAAGAAATGAAACAAATCAATCTAATTCATACATTTGAACTACCGACTTCAATTTACATTAAATAATTCTCTTTGTTTTAATTTTTTTTTTAGGAAAATCAAATATAGAATATATATAAACTTCATCATTTTTATAAATTTTTCATATATAAAAAAAAAAGATCTTCCGATCACCTTATACCATCATGAAAAATACATTTCGCTAAATTAGTCCATGGTTCACTCTACCAGTCGCATGTTAAGTACTATATATATAATATATATATAATATGTATGTGTTAGGTCATTATTGCCTTATTAGGTGGCAAAGAAGTACTATAGCGAGCGAAACGAGCGAGCAAGCATTCAGTCATTAGTAAGGAGCAAATTTAGGTCGCTCAGCTTTCTTCAACTGGTTAGCCGTCAACCCGACCCGCATTTTGGGCATGAGATTGTTTCGATCGGCACCTGGATCCAAAACCCCCATATTAATGCCTAGCATTGGCATTGGCTTCATCAGCTGGCTCAGTGGAATTGCCAAGGGAGCGTGGGATTGAACAGAGGTCAAGGATGAGGTTGTTGGGGTCGAGGTCGGGTCAAGGGTCAAGGTCTTATGCATTTCCATGCTGAAGAGAAAAAGGGAGGGAAAAAAGTATTAGACAAAAAACACAGTCCACAAACCCCAGCTGCACTACAAGAACAATCAATTACGTACATCGCCACGGAAATAAAAAGTGCCCCTGAACGAAGACTGCTTTCCTAACAACTCAGTGTTTTCTTTCTTTCTTTTTTTTAGGGGGGGGTGATCAATTAAGTGCCAAATTTTTCTAACTGAATTTTAGGACCATCCGTTGAATTTATTAAAAAAAGGTATTTTAAAAATTGCAAATGAATTATGTATTCTTTTCTCTTCTTTTTTTGCCGTTTTAAAAATAATAATTCAAGTTCAAATTTACATTGTCTATTGACACTGAGAGAAAACAGTCTTTGTCAGGTCAAATAAATAAAATGTTAGTTGTGATTTTACAAAAATCCTGTGTATATATTCACAGACAGAGACGCATAGTGCAATTGGACATATCAACAACTCAAAGAGATTCTATGTGTAGTAAAAATTAATATTAATTTTGCAATATATGGACAGGATAAAAAACCCATAGCATTTAATTGCAAAAATGACACCCATTCACCATTAGATTATAACATACTTATCCCCACATGCCTTCACGCGAAGACTGCCACTGCTGTCCCTTAAAATACAAGACCCGCCCCCAATCCTGCCTACTGTGACGTGTCTCGGATATAGGCTTATGGGAATAAGTATGCATTAGGTCACTTGCATGAGCAAGTAACCTTTGTCATATCAACCCAGTGGTATATCTGAGGTTAGCAACTCACAAAACAGAAACCAAATAAAAGAGGAACATAAAATGTAATGAAAAACATAATGATACTGCTTAAAAAACACAAGTGGGCAGTTAAAATACTTTCAAAATATGCATACAGTTCATGCTCTGAAAAGACAAAAATAAATAATAAAAAAATAAATAAATATAAAATGTTCTACGTGTACTACTATTGCAGGGTTTCTACATTTAAAAAGAAAAATAATTGATAAATCTAGATGAAATAGATCACAATTACTTAACAATTACTTGGAATTGATCATACATAAATGTTTATTAATTGAAATTTCAAATTGAAAAAAAAAGAAATGGACAAAATCACGATTATAATACATTAAAATTATGAATTTCAGAAAAGATTTTTTTCTTTCGATTTCAATAATTTAGCAAATTACTGTATCCAGCTTTTTTTAGTGTGCTTTATTGTTGTTTTGTTATGAATGTTTGTAAGATCTACCACCATAAATAAATAAATGAAAGTTATAGTGTATGATACATGGATTATATATGGTGATCATTCTCTCTATAAAGCGAGGACTAGCTATAATAGGGCTAAGCTTTTACCACTATAGGACAACAGCTTAGTGGTGGTTAAAACAAGGTGTGCATGCACTTAATACAAACCAATCATATAGGGGAACTAATACTAAATCAGGAAGTGGGCTTAGGAATTCCGAGAGCATGATGGATATTTAGCGAAATTAGCTCGAATACGATTGCTCCAATGAGAAATAACAGGAATTATTTTGTCGCTATAATACTAATTAATTTAATTAAATGCTGTGATAATTATTTAAGAGATTCCCCCCTACCCTAACCCCTCATGAATATGCTATGATGGAAAACGCTGCCACAATGCATAATGAATTGAAAGACGAAAAGCAGTCACAACACTCACAAACAAAGGGGAGTAATTCAAACTGAAAGTCAAAATTATCTCCCCTTTGCAAGTTTTTACATATTTCTTTTCTTATTTTCTTTTCCCCCAGGGTTAATTTCAACACAATTTTAGTTTCCCTCCCACAGAAAAACAGGACAATGTCAAATCAAAACTTTATTTCATTTTCAAACAGCTTTCAGTTTACAATAGCGGCAACTGTCTGAAAATAATATGATATATCGGCGTTTTCATGAAAAATTGAATGTGCATGCAGACGTGACCATAGACTATAGATTCTATGATGTTACAGTCAGTGACATAATTAAATAAATCACTAAATTTCTCTCTCTCTCCATGCAATCAAAACCATTGCAACAGGGAGTTCAAATACACGTACCTATTTCTCTTTCAACATTCAATGGACATGCAAAATTGTGACAAATGTTTACATCTAGCAATGCATGCCCAAATATTACTATTTGCAGAACCTGTAGAAATCTGATCACTCGTTTTAGAAATTGAGCAGTTATCTTGACAAAACTAATAAAATAAATAAGTTCCTCCAAAAATTTGATATGAATTGTATTCAAGACATTCTCTGAAAGATTCGTAAAAATTACAAAATAAACATGTGAGTCAATATAGCACATATAAACACAGCATGTGTAATCATGGTAATAAGTACCTTTTTCATACATCTGTAATTCTATTTTTAAATATTAAGTAACCATATCAAAACAAGTTCTGCAAATTACAAAAGTTTTGAAATTTGTTTTATATATAGAAAGATAATCATAATGTGGAAATTATTATTTAATTGTTTCGCCTGTATCCTTTAGGTACTCGTATATTTTTTTAATAATTTACATTCAACAAAGTTATGCCTTTCAAGAATATTCAACACTATAGTTTTAGTAGACTTTGCAATATTTATGAAGCGAGTGAGTGATTATGAAGTTCAACGCTACAGGAATCTTTCACCCATTTGCAAAGATTATTATTTATAAAATATAATTGAATGAATAGTCTCCTGTGAATTCAGCTTATTGATTCAAAGATCATATTTTATTTATGTGAGAACTTGAAATATATGGAAATTATTTCCTCCATTATTTAATATTATTTTAGGTGATTCTAGGGAGTTTTTTTGGAGGGGGGTGGAGGGGGTAGGGTGGGATGATAACTTTAATTCCTGACTTAGAGTTTATGAAACTTTCTCGAGTACAATTTCATGCAAAACTCAAAATTTTGTTCCCAAATCTGCATATAAAATTTGAGCTTGATCATGAAATCGTACTAAAGATTTTCGTAATCTCGGGGCCAGGTTTCGTAATCATTTTATCCTACTGCAGTAGCAATATTTGCTAGCATAATTGTCCTCGATTCATTCAGCACTAAGCATCCCTAACACTACATCATATTCTATATATGATATCATCAAATCACTAACATTGTAACTGCTTCAAAACTCCCGAGATCACAAGACAAGTATCATTGAGCATTTGAAACTTTGAGCACAACAATCTCTTGATCACAGCATGTATAGACAACATTTTGATGTTTACATATATAATATAGTACATTATTAAATATTATAATACAAGTTTTTCACATAAATGCTAAAATCCTTTATTTTTATGTACAAGTCAAAGTTGGCGAATAAAACACATTAAAAAAAGTGTGGTTTGTTCGAAAAAGGTTAAATTAGCTAAACTCCAAAACTAGAACAGAAAACAGAAAGACTCAAAAATAAATAAACACAAAATAAATTAGAAATTGACATTTACAAGCTTGTACAAAATTTACACCAACATAAAAAAAAAATATTAAAGAAAATCTGAATCTACACAAACAGCAGCCTCAGTATTTCATACAATAAAACAAAAACTCCCATCATGCAATGGGTAACAACTACGGTGTGCCCGAAACTACGTAAGCGGAATCAACACCACGATGTGCAACCACACGGGCACCGCCAACACAAGATGGCCGCTGAGCTAGAGAAGAGATCTGAGGCAGACGAATCGGCCAATCGTGTTCTAGACATTCATTCACCTATGCCCCGTTGTGTAATAACAGTATGAAGTCTGCACCAACCTTGTGTTTATCAGATATTGCGCAAGACCAATTGTTTCCGGTGCTCCCGAGATGGTCACTTTCCGGTCCGCCAATCCTTCTTCTGCATTGGAAATTTTAATCGTAGCACCCGACAGTTGCCTGTATGGATAGATTCAAGTTTGAGGGGTTTTAGACAAAGAAATACAATTAACCTTCTCCCTGCTGAATAAAATCAAAGTGTTCTATTTCTGCATGTGATTGGGCAACCTAAGTCGCCTTCAGCAGGGAGTCAAAATGTGTGTTTACCAACTTAGGAAAGTTTGAATAGATGGCTACATCTGGGGGGAATTTTGATGGATTTTAGAAGCAGGTATCGAAATAGAAAGAGAATGCAATAAGAAAATGCCAAGTGTGAGAAAGTTATTCTTTTATTTTATTTTATTATTTCGCATCATAGCGGGAATCCTTCACCCATACACAACAGCAAGAAAATAACTGTATTGTAAATTCTAAGCCATAGCACCCAACAGTTACCAACATAAACAGATGCATTATGGCGACTTTTTAAGTAAGAAATGAATTCAATGATGTTAGAGAGCCTAGTCATTGAAATATTTTTGTAACCGAAAGTGTGGCTAGTTTCCATAACAACGTAAGAATAACATAACCCACTTGTAAATGAGTGAGTGATTATGGAATTTAACATCAACGTGGGAACATTTCACCCATTTGTGATGAACCATTTGTAAAGCACCTATCCCACAAAGAACTGTGTTGTTGACAACATCTTGTATGAAACGGCGTAACATTATCCTCATTGTACGAAACGGCGTAACATTACCCCATTGCAAAGTTGGAACACAGGTTACTCCATTTCATACCAGAGAGAACATACCCCAAGATTACGAAACATTTTGAGTACGATTTCAATCTCAAGTTATATATCAGGATTTGTGAACAAAACTTTGAGTAGCAGGAAATCATACTCAAAAACTGATTAGTAATCTCAGTGCAATTCAGTGTACACTGATTTCAATGTCTCAACTCCCAGGGCGACGTGACAAAGACTCACCTAATCTCATTTATCTTCTGCCCGCCCCTCCCGATGATGCAGCCAATCAGATCGTTGGGTATGCTCATCTCGTGTGTCTGCTGGTTGTTTGTCATCACCTGGTGTGCTGCTGTGTTGTTGGGCCTGGCGAACTGTAGCGTTGTCAAACCTGTCAATCAAACACTCAACCAATCAGAATCCTTCTTTACAGTCAAAACTGTCAATCAAACAGATTCAACCAATCAGAATAATTCTTTACAGTCAAAACTGTCAAGCAAAAATATTCAACTAATCAGAATCATTCTTTACAAACCTGCTAATCAAACAGATGGGATGGACTGTATGTACAGTTACAGTGAAGTTATCTTTGGGTTTACGAGAATGCACAGGCTATGTAACATGTACCAATAAAGCACTGAGGATATGTGAAATGTAACAATAATTACACACAGGATTTCTAAAATGTGGCAATAATGCAGATTGTTTGTAAAATGTTCCAAACATTGAAGGTTTATAAAATGTGTCAATAATGCATTGAGGATTTGTTTGTTTCTCATCATAATGGAAAAGGAAAGGATGTATTTGTTTCTCATCAAAATGAAAAAGGATATATTTGTTTCTCATCAAAAGGGTGAAGGATGTGTTTGTTTCTCATCAAAGGGTAAAGGATGTGTTTGTTTCTCATAAAAACAGTGAATGAAGTGTTTGTTTCTCATCAAAAGGGTGAAGGATGTGTTTGTTTCTCATCAAAGGGTAAAGGATGTGTTTGTTTCTCACCATTCATAGCCATACAGCCTCCAGGAAGTACCGTCTGTGCCGTGGGGATCATGGGAAGGGGATGAGCCATGATATGGGGGCCGGCCATTTTCGTCATCTGAGAATTATAGTCGATCTATTTGCTTTTATTTATCTGTATCTAACTTGAACAACATCATATTTTTTAGTACGTATATATTTTATGTCAAAGTGGCAAGATCATTCTTTGAATCATAGTTTGCTTGGGTCAAAGACCACTAACATGGTTACTACATATTCTGATGTAACTATCGTTCCCAGATAACTATTTTTAAAAGAAACATTAATATTACCCACCCCTCTGACAATTACATCAATTTTATTCGCAAATTACTTCCCAGTTATATCCGATAGTCATGTGTCCCATAAATGTCCCATAATCATTTGTGTTCAAATACAATTATGGTCCACAGAAGAAAAAAAGCTCATCAGCCTAATAATTATTAGAAATGAATTAGTGCATTATGTCGCAGTGGGAATATTTCACCCATATGGCAACTACTACAAGAGAGTATTGTTATATATATTGTAACTTTGTGATACTGTGTCTTTTGATTGTGGTATAGTATATTTTTCTCTCTCCATACTTTCCCTAGTCGACTAATTCCTATGAGTTTCAAATACTACTGTAAACGTAGAAGTAACCCTAAGCATGCCCCAAACATTTGAATTACTATTGCACACAAAGATGATCTTGCAACTTTAAAGAAAGGTTCCAAGGTTACGAAATATTTTGAGTATGATTTCATGCTCAAACTCAAGTTTCTTTCCTCACAAATTTCCATACAACATTTGAGTTGAGCATGAAATTATACTCAAAAACCTTTCGCAAATACGGGGTCTGAAATGAGACATTTAGAACACGATTTGGATATTTAAGTCAATATTTCGTTTATCGGGTTCGGTGAGGGTCAAATCCAAGAAATATGCTTACAGTGAGTTCAGTGAGCGGAACTCCAGACCCAGTCATGCACGAAAACTGAATTCAGAATAGAAATATCCTATAAAATCAATTAAACTTCTATAATTTACTTTTAACAGTTAAAATGACGGACATTACATAGCACAACACATGAAGCTATTAAATATTGTTACAGTACTATAATGCGTGTAGTCAAAGCCACAACATTCATGCATACATACAAGTAAAAGATTAAACTATTAGACCATTAAACTATATACTAGTAACTAAATAGAAATGATGGATTTATGATAAATAGTTCAGGATATTGTGTTGGTTACAGACTCGTTATATAAAATTGATCAGAATCAGAATATAGATGAAAGTTAACCTGTCCAAGAAAACATGTCCAATGCGATTTTTAAAAATACAGCTATATAAAATTCAATTTATATAATTTACAACACTACAATATTGAAAATATACAAAAATACATTTGGAAAATATACCAATACTCATTTTGACATTTTGACAACATTTAATATACACAGTTCATTTAAGAAAATATCCAGAAAGCAATCTCGAAAATCAGAAATTCTTGGATTACTGTATGCTTACCGTATATATTACAAGACTATTTAACATAATCCATTTCGCAACTAAACATCTGAAGCATCTACAATAATTAATTCATCTAATTAATCTATTCATTGTTCATTTCAAACACTAGCATCTATTATAGCACTAATGGCAAGCAATCAGACATTTAGAACATGGTGCAGTGCTAGCAATCACCTCAAGAAAATAACAGATTTATTCCTCGGATCAAAACACAGAACTGCAGTCTATTCACTAGATCTGGACCCAATTCCTGACAATCATATTGGCCTTGTGTGACCGAAAATATGAATAAAATGTATTGGGTAACGTGAGCCAATCAGATTGCTGGGAATTGGTTCCTGCGGGTCTGGGTTCAGTTCCGGAGAATAGACCTCCATGGAAAATAACACAGGTAGATTTCTTTCTATAGAAAAACACATCTGCTAAGAAAACCTAGCCTGGATATTTTTGAGCTTTTTTGATAATTTCAATGAGCAAATATATACTGATGGTAAAAATAAAAGCATGGAGTTAATTAAAAATCACTTCCTGGTATCGGTCAATTTTCATGAAAATTCGAGGCACTGCAGTACAGAGGAGTCATAGGAAGCATGTGGAGTGGGAGGGTAGTGCTGGCAGTGATTTTATGAGTGTTTCAAATAGCACAAAAATATCCAGTCTATTGATTGTTTCGATTTCCAAGTTATACACTACCTGTGGGCGGAGTCCTCTTGCTAAGGGAGGGCACTTTAGTAACAAAACAAAACGTTTGTCAAATGGTGTTCTTAGTAACAGCAAACAATACATGCAAAGCTTGGTTCCAGAAAGCACAATACATTTTGAAGCTTTAATAAAATCCACTTTGAAGGTTCTATAAAATCACTTCTTTTTTTTTCATAAATATTCAATGAAATGGTGTTACTGTTCTATCATTACAAATCCATTTTGAAGCTTCAAATTCATTTCGAAGCTTCCATAAAATCCCTTTTGAAGCTTCCATAAATTCCATTGGCATTTCGAAGCTTCCATAAAAATCACTTGTGGTTTTTTTCTATAAATTTTCAATTATATTATTTTATAAAGATTTATGACTGTGCTTTCAGGAAACCATATGTGAATTGATATTAATCTTAATTCATGATCAGTTTATGTTATGACAAATATAACAACATGAAACAAAATATCATTCATATTCTAGTTTTATCGAGGGGGAAAATTGAATCAGAAAAGTATTGGTAATAGCTTCTATCACAATATAGAAGAATAAAAATAATGCAAATCTTTAGTGGATTTGAATAATAAAAATGGAATGATTCCTTTATGAAAGTTTGCCAAAGTCTTTGGAATTTAAATGTTTATAACCAATAGAGGAATCAGGACTTGATTAACCCTCTCCCTGTTGGATGAAATTGTACTGTGCCACAGTGTTTACAATATTCATCCATCAGGGACAATGTTAATTTGTGCCATTAATGTTAAGTCACATTCTTAAATTCATGCAAAACTAGTAACAAAAATGTGTTTGATTGGGATAAGTACGTCGTTTTTTCCGAGGAATGGTCACACACACAAACAAAATCAGAATTTGTGTCTATCTAAAAAATAGTTTCAAAATGTTCCAATGAAAAATATTGCAAATTGTCATATTTGCATATTGCTCTTAATCAGAGTTACTTCCCCTTGACTTAACTAACTTTATCCTATACAATCTACTAGTAGTAGGCCCCATGATATGTACTGTACAAGTATTCTTGCTCTTATATCTGGTTTCATGTAGACATATACTATATTTTCATCTAGACTGTCTATTATTCCGTCTAGACTATTTATGCTTTCGTCTAGACTGTCTATGATTCCGTCTAGACTATTTTTGCTTTCGTCTAGACTGTGTATGATTTTGTCTCTATACTGGCTACCAACCCGATTTTCATAAATGATCCTTTACAACATTTTAGCATTCCCTGATCATATAATTATGGCAATACAGTGTATTAGGATGTTATAGACTCTAGGAGATAATTCCTCAGTTAGTTTTGCTAGTAAAGTTTTGTTAATCATAACAGACATTGATGTTAAGTCGTAAGCTCGTCAAATCAGCCACTCTCCTACCAATGCACAGTACACCTTCCATGTGACGATTTAAAAACCAAAAATCCAGATTTCGAGAGAAAATCAACCATGCGTACAACATTTCAGGGACAATTGAATAATAATGCCGACCCAGGCTCGTCAGACTAACAGGAAGGTGCACGTGATAAGAGTGGATCCACCCCACCCACCTCCGAAAAAAATCCTGTGTTTTGTGCATCACTGGCTGCAGAGAACAATACAAGTGGTGGAGTGGTTGTGGGGAGTGGGGGGGTGGTGGTTGTGGTGGTTAAGCTCAAGGGTCAGACCGATGAACAGAACAGGGAGCCTATTCTCGAAACGTTCTTACGATCATCTTAACCTAAGAATGTGCGTAACATTTTCATAACCCTGCTACACAGACCTTCTTAGCATAAGAACTTGCGCAACATTTTCATAACCTTGCTACGCGAATCTTTAAGATTGTCGCATGATCTTATGAACGTTTCAAGACGAGGCTCCCAGGAGTGGGTGTGTGGAGTGGGGGTGGTGGTGGTGGTGGTCGGAGCTAGTGGACGGTCATGGCACTCACCTCCTGACTAGGAATCTGCGCCATCTGACCCGTCGGTAGCGTATAGGCTTGACCTCCAGCAAGGATGACAGGCGATACTATAGGTTTTGGACGGTATGGGATATTGGCTCCCTTGGGAGGGGACTGAGGAAGAGAAGGAAAGATACGTGGTTAAAACTGGAGTAGCATGACAGGAGAATTGGACAGATAGAAGCTATACACAGACACCACAGTGCAACCCAGCGCGTCGCACCGCTGGGCACCACACGTAGCGTACCGGGACGCTTCATTGGACACTGGCGGATGAGTCATGTGACGTGCTATCCTGCGTTGATAGGCTGAAATGAGCAGAGGCCAGAATTGCTTGAAGAAAGTTTTTCGGTGGGTCCAAAAAACAAATTGGGAAAGAAATCAGGGGATCTATTCTTGAAACGTTCTTACAAACTTCTTGGCCTAAGAACAGTTCTTAACGATTCTAATAGTATGGCTATGAACTGTTCTAAGGCCAAGAAGCTAGTAAGAATGTTTAAAGAATAGGCCACCTGGTTATTATTTTTATTATTATTTACCAGTGCTTTAAAGATTTTTAATAAACTTCTTAATCCTGTAAGATAACATTTTCAAATTTTCAAATATAGTTTTGAAATTTACAAAAAAATAATTCTCCATAGTTTCTCAAATGAATTGATACAAAGTGTTGGGACAGCGGTAACTATGCAAGTCTCACATTGATAATATTTTTCAAACTCAAATAAATTCCTATAAACAATTCCTTCCTCAATTAATATCATCCTTTTGAAATGCCAATTAGGAAAATGACAAATTACATTTTCATAAAAGAAAAAGAAGTACATGCATACACAATCTGTAATCCTGAAATAGAATCAAAGGTCAACAGCTATTTTATACACATTCAATTATTTTATTACCATATGGTACATTCAACAGATATTAATTGAACGATTCTGCTAATAATGTGTACGGGAAGATGTGAACACTAACCTTTACAAATATTTTTAAAGGATTTTATTTTTTTTAAACACTCCCGGGGCACTTCTGTACGAAATGGCGTAGCTCTTAGGTAACTGTAACTCTTACTTTAGCCACAGACTACACCATTGCTGAAGTTGGAGTTAAAGTGACAGCATTGCGCACAGGAAGTGCTTCGATATACAGCTACTTTGTATGAGCACTATATAGGGCTGGAAAGTAATGGCCGGAGCCTCATTGTGAAACTGACTTCCGGGTACAGGGAGGCTCCTAATAATGACGACTACTACGAGGATAAGCGGCAA
>JAUTBV010129923.1:0-12260 GCA_032361325.1 Lepetodrilus fucensis | reverse complement strand
TAATTCTAAATCTTACATAAAAATATGGTCATGCTCCTCCTCAGGAACATGACCATAAACAAAAAACTACTCTAATCTAAAAAAATCCCCTATGAAAAGATTTTCTTAATTTCTAATAATCAGAATATTAATATTTATTAGCTATCCGATTTCAATTGATACACTTTCCTGTTCTTTCTCTTCTTTCTTTCCTAGTGTTACTTCTAGAATCCCTAGTTTGTATTTAGCTTTGATATTCGTTCTATCTATATTTTTTGGAATAATAAAACTTCGTTTAAAACTATTATAATCAAATTCCTTCCTTGTAAATATTTTTTCTTCCTCAGTGGATTCAATACTTGCAGATATTGTTATCTTATCATTGTCTAGACTGATTTCAAAATCTTCTTTTTTCATACCAGGAGCTGCTACCTGAAGCAAATAACTGTTTTCTAGTTTGACTATGTTTACTGCAGGTTTTGTGTTTGTAAAATCTTTTTTTACCACTTCAGAGACACTTTTGTTTAAAAGTTGATCTACGAAGTCAGTTATTGGGTTGTTTATATTATAATTATTCATATTTTTATATTTTAATTGTTTTTAAATGTGATAGATATGATTACCCTACAGATATTGTTCTTGATGCATTAGGGTCCTTTGGTATTGTAATCGTAAGAATTCCCTTAGTCAGTTTTGCTTTGATATCATGTAATAATATGTTATTTGGCAATTTGAATTTTCGTTCAAACTTAGTATAATCAAATTCTCTAAGTGTGAAATCAGGTATTTTGCCTTCTTCAGGTTCTTCTGAATTTATATTAGAAATAATTAATTCTTCTTTCTCCATTTTGATGTCAATATCCTTCTTGCTTATTCCTGGTAGCATTAATTGCAAAATAAATCTATCCTCTTGCTCTTCGATGTTTGCAGCAGGGTAAGAAAATTGAATGTTTTTTTGATTTACGATTCTTTTCATTGGAACATTCATCATCTCATTCAAAATATTTTCAAATGGATTGTAGTGATTTCTAGTGTTTCTTCTATAGCGTGTATTATTCATTGTATAAATTTTAGTTTATTTAAATTATTTTATCAAATTCACTTTATACTAATCAATTCTTATGCAGAGGGGCATATTGAGACAGAATTTCTGATTGTCCTAGTGTCGAACCGACAATATGACAGGTATTTATAATTTATAGCGACAAAATGGCATGACGCATGATTTTTTGAAGGAGAAATCAATAAAGCAAATTGTTTTCAAGCTTATTTTTATAAAGCATTTAATCTGTCAAATAAAACTAAATAAAAACAGCAATAAAGTCTTGTAAATACAATAACAATACGTACCTTTGTTGCAGAATAATGGATTATGAAGGGAACTTTTGGTTCTCTTTTTTTATAGATAATACACAAATTGCTGTAATAGTCAAGCTTAGACATAAAAAGTCAACTAGGAAAAGAAGATGATAGATAAGATATCTAAGGTAGTAAATGTTTTTTTTGAGGACCCAGATTTTAGTAGTTACTACTTGGTGGAGTTAAAGATCAATAAACATACAAAAAAAATTGAAGTGTATATAGATGGCGATGAAGGGGTGAGTTTTGGGATATGTAGAAAAGTGAGTCGTTCGATTGAAGCTTATCTCGATGAACAAGAGTATAATGGTGGAAAATACACTTTGGACGTTTCGTCACCAGGAGTTGATAATCCATTGAGGTTACAAAGGCAGTATGTGAAGAATATTGGTCGAGATATCAAAGTAGATATGGTTGATAATGATGTGATAAAAGGAGAGTTGAGAGAAGTAGATGATAAAGGTATAACTGTTTTTTTTAGCAAGAAAAAGAGAAATAAGAAAACGAAAAAGAAAGAATTAATAGAGAAAAATATTAAAGTGTTGTTTGAAGATATAAAAACAGCAGTAATTTTAACAAAAATATAATTGTGGAAAAATGAATTTAGTTGAATCATTTGCAGAATTTAAAGAAGGAAAAAGTATTGATAGACCTACCTTAGTAAGGTTGTTGGAAGATGTTTTTAAAACCTTAATCAGAAAGAAATATGGTTCTGAAGATAATTTTGATATCATTGTCAATCCTAATAATGGGGATTTGGAAATGTGGAGAGTTAGAGAGATTGTTTCAGATGGCGAGGTCTCAGACGATATGTCACAGATCTCAGAATCAGATGCTATGGCTATAGATCCCGATAATGAAATAGGTGATGATTGTTATGAGGCATTGTCTCTAACTGACTTTGGTAGAAGATCTATTATGGCTGCAAGACAAACTCTTATTTCAAGAATAATGGAATTGGAGAAAGATAAGATTTATAAGAAGTATGTAGATAGAGTTGGAGACTTAGTGCTAGGAGAAGTTAATCAGATATTAAAAAGAGAGATTTTGATCTTTGATGATGCTACAGGTAATGAGTTGTTGTTACCAAAAACAGAAATGATAAGAGGTGATTATTTTAGAAAAGGTGATATGGTAAAAGCCCTAATCAAATCTGTAGAAATGAGAAATAATAATCCAGCAATTATCCTTTCTAGAACTGATGAGAAGTTCCTAGAGAGACTATTAGAACAAGAAGTACCCGAGATAGAAGATGGATTGATTACTATCAAAAAGATTGTTAGACAACCTGGTGATAGAGCTAAATTAGCAGTAGAGTCATATGATTATCGAATAGATCCTGTAGGAGCATGTGTAGGTATGAAGGGGTCTAGAATACATGGTATAGTTCGAGAATTGAAGAATGAAAATATTGATATTATCAATTATACAGAAAATCTAAACCTATATATTCAAAGGTCACTGACACCAGCTAGTATTACTAGTATGAAGATAGATGAGGAGAATAAGAAAGTCTCAGTATTCTTGCCTTCTGACCAAGTTTCACTTGCAATAGGAAGAGGAGGAAGCAATATTAAATTGGCTAGTAAGCTTACAGGTTACGAGATAGAAGTATTTAGAGATACAGTTACTCAATTTGACCAAGAAGATGTCGATTTAGACGAGTTTGCAGATGAAATAGAAAGCTGGGTAATTGATGAATTCAAAAATATTGGATGTGATACTGCTCGTTCAGTGTTAGATTTAGATGTGCAAGAATTGACAAGGAGAACAGATCTTGAAGAAGAGACAATTAATGATGTCTTTAATATACTAAAAGCAGAATTTGAAGATGAGGTAGCTGAAGAAAAAGGAGAATAATAAAATGAAATCTAGTATTTGATATCATTTTGAAAATAAAAAAACAGTAGTCAATAGAATATGGCAAATAAATTAATTAAGGTAGCAAAGCATTTTAACATTGGACTTTCCACAGTCGTTGAGTTTCTCAATGACAAGGGTTTTGATATAAAGTCGAGACCTACAGCTAAAGTCACTGACGAAATGTATGATTTGCTTTCACAAGAGTACAGTTCTTCAGCAGAGGTAAAAGAGGAGGCAGATAAGCTATCTATTGGAAATAAACCCGAACAGAAAGAAACTCCTCCAGTGGTTGTAGAGGCCGTAAAGCCAGTTGAAGAAAAGCCAAAGGAAGTGGAAAAAGTTGCTCCTGTAAAGGAAGAACCTGAAGTGCCACCTGTTATCGAAAAGGTAGAAGAAGAAGTAGTAACTATTACTGATACTCCTGAAGAAAAAGAAGTGCCTAAGGAAGTTAAAGAAAGTGAGCCTTCTCCTGCAATAAGTCTTAAAATAAAAGGGAAAATAGACCTTGATCAATTTAAAAAGAAGAAAAAGGAACCAAAAAAGGAACCTAAAAAGGAAGAAAAACCAAAAGCTAAGAAGAAAACTGATAAAGAGGTAAAGAAGGAGCCTAAAAAAGCTCCAAAAGAAAAGATTGCTGTCTCGGATACAGAAAAGCCAAAAGAAGATGTCAACAAAATGAATGATGTAGTCGGAACCCTCGTAAATGAAGACGCTAAGTCTAAAGAGGAACATATGGTAAGAGCAGCTACTCCAACACTTTCTGGTCTTGTGATAAAAGGGAAAATAGATGTATCAAAACTAAAAAAGACATCGAAACCAAAGAAATCTAAAGATTCTAAAGATTCTAAAGACTCTAAGGACTCTAAGAATTCTAATGCGTCGAAGGGAAGAAGAAGAAGAATTAGAACTCAAAAGGTTTATCATAAAGGTCAAGACAGTAGGAACTTTAAAAGAGGTGCTAAGAAAAAACAGCCAGAAGTAAAAGAGCTTTCAAAGAAAGAAATTGAAGCTCAAATCAAAGCTACTATGGCTAAAATGTCTGGTGGAGGAAAGAAAAAGCGTCAGAAAATAAGAAGAGAGATAAGGGAGACAAAGAGAGAAAAAGCTGAGTTGCAGGAAATTGAAAATATTGAAACTAAACTAAAGCTAACAGAGTTTATAACTGTGTCAGAATTAGCTAGTCTAATGGAGGTGACAGCCACAGAGGTTATTACTTCTTGTATGAACCTTGGAGTATTTGTATCGATTAATCAGAGATTGGATGCAGAGATAATAGAACTTGTAGCAGGAGAGTATGATCATGAAGTAGAATTTATCAGTGCTGAAGAAGAAGATATAGAAGAGGAGATAGAAGTAGATGATCCAAAAGATTTAGTGCCTAGAGCACCGATTGTTACTATTATGGGACACGTTGATCACGGTAAGACCTCTCTGTTGGATTATATACGAGAAGCAAATGTCGCTGATGGTGAAGCTGGAGGTATAACTCAGCACATCGGAGCATACAAAGTGAAAACTGTAGTTGGAGGACAAGAAAGAGAAATAACCTTCTTAGATACTCCTGGTCACGAAGCATTTACTGCCATGAGAGCCAGAGGAGCAAAAGTTACAGATTTAGCAGTGATAATTATTGCAGCTGATGATAAGATAATGCCTCAAACACAAGAGGCTATATCCCATGCTCAAGCAGCAGGAGTCCCAATTGTATTTGCAATCAATAAAATAGATAAAGATGGAGCTTCTCCTGAAAGAATAAAACAAGAGTTAGCAAGTAAGAACTTGTTGATAGAAGAATGGGGAGGTAAAATACAATCTCAAGATATATCTGCAAAAGAAGGACTTAATATTGATTTACTTTTAGAAAAAATTGTACTTGAGGCTGATATGCTAGAACTTACAGCAAATCCAAATGCAAGAGCTCATGGATCAATTATTGAAGCTTCGCTAGACAAAGGAAGAGGTTATACTTCTAAAGTGCTAGTTAAAAATGGTACTTTAAGGATTGGTGATGCTATGTCTGCTGGAAAGTATTCGGGTAAAGTAAAAGCCCTAATAGATGGAAAAGGTAAAAGAGTGAAATCTGCTGGACCTGCCACTCCTATTATGGTTCTTGGGCTTAATGGTGCCCCACAAGCAGGGGAAGTCCTAAAAGTTTATGATACAGAACAGGAATCAAAAGCTATAGCTCAAAGAAGAGAGCAGCTAAGTAGAGAACAATCATTAAGAACTACTAAACGAATTAGTCTTGAGGAGATAGGTAGAAGATTGGCTCTTGGTACATTTAAAGAATTGAACCTTATTATCAAAGGGGATGTTGATGGTTCTGTTGAAGCATTGACAGATTCATTAGAGAAACTATCTATAGAGTCAGTAAGTGTAAATGTGATACACAAAGCAGTCGGACCTATTATTGAATCTGATATATTATTAGCAGCTGCTTCTAATGCTATCATTATTGGTTTCCAAGTGAGACCATCTGCTGGTGTTAGGAATTTAGCCGAGAAAGAAGAAGTTCAGATAAAAACATACTCAGTAATCTATAAAGCAATCGAAGACATTACTAATGCTATTGAAGGAATGCTCGAGCCTACTAAAGAAGAAAAAGTACTCGCTCAAGTTAGAATTCAAGAGACATATAAGATTAGTAAAGTTGGTACTATCGCAGGTTGCCTAGTAGAAGAAGGTACGGTGAGCAGAAAGAATCATATTAGAATCATTAGAGAAGGTATAGTTGTTTATCCAACTAAAGAAGGAGTTGTAGGTGAGATGAGTTCTCTTAAACGATATAAAGATGATGTGAAAGAAGTGAAGAGTGGTATGGAATGTGGTATATCTATCAAAAATTACAACGATATCAAGGCTAATGATGTTATAGAAGTTTATGAGATTGTTGAAATAGAGCAAAAGCTGAAAAGGTAGGTCGATAAGTCATAAGTCATTTAGTCGTATGTCTTTATTAGTCATAGTCTAAACCATCAAGAGGTCGGGAGACCTTTGATTCGGCTACATATGGGAGAAACCGAGTGCAAGGTCTCCTGACCTCTGCACGGCAAGTATTTATTTCTTCGCTATTACACATGATTGCA
This sequence comes from Lepetodrilus fucensis, assembly GCA_032361325.1. Taxonomy (NCBI): domain Eukaryota; kingdom Metazoa; phylum Mollusca; class Gastropoda; order Lepetellida; family Lepetodrilidae; genus Lepetodrilus; species Lepetodrilus fucensis. The sequence goes on along the minus strand of JAUTBV010129923.1, from coordinate 5,973 downwards.
TTAATCTCACATTAATTCTATCTAAATTATACCAATTGTCTTAATAAATTTAGTAAAACACATTTTTTTATTTAAATTTGTACTAATCAGATTTTATCTGACAACCAAATTTAATTATGAACCTGATGTACATAAGAATACTTCTATTACTACTTTGGAGTGTTATCAATATGAGCTATCTTACTGCTCAATGTCCTCCTGACGGTGGTGGAGTATTTGTTAATGAAATGAAATCTTCAGGTCTTGACGAGTATATAGAACTTGTAGTAGTTGGAGATCCTGCTAATCCTACCGCCCAAGTAGATTTATCTGGATGGATTGTAGATGATAATAACATAGATATGTCTTCACAAGGAACTGCCGATGGACATATATCACTACCAAATTCAATTTTTTCAAGTGTCGAACCTGGGGCTATAATTTTATTATACAATGCTTCTAATCCGTTTGCAGGACTTCCTGCTCAAAATCTACCATATTTATACGTATTTGGAATTAATTATAATTTTTCTCCAAGTGCTATGGAAGGTTGTTTAACCATACCAAATACAGGAAATAGTAGTTATTTCCCCTGTGGAGCTGGAAATGATGGAGCTAAGTGGCAAAGTCTTGGATTACGTTCCATTGGTAGTGGTGGAGATATGGCTCAAGTTAGGACTCCTGGAGCTTTTTACTATCATGGATTAAAATATGGAAATCCAATTACTAGTGGTGGCATAGGAGTAAATGTAAGTGATAATGAAAACATCGGTCTAGACTGTGGTGATTGGTTCGATGCTAGTAACTATACCATAATTACTCAAACCCCCGGTGATTTTAACTCACCAGATAATCAAATTCTCATAGAAGCAATAAGAAATCCTGGGTTTGACTGCAACAACATTGAACAAGCTTGTGACCCACTAGCTTGCCCTGAGATAAATGCCATTAACCCACTCATTCCTGTATGTGAAAATGAATCATTTTTGGTTATGGCCCATGATATTGCCAATATGGCAACGGGATTAAATGGTGAAACTGATTTTGGTGTCAACTTTGTTAGTTTCCCCGGTTCAGTTGCACCTGCAGATCCATATTTTGGCGGTACTTCTATTGGTACTGTACCATTTGGATCATTAGGAGGAGTACAACCTCTTCTTACTGCTGACTTGACAGTACCTCCTGGGACTTTCTCAGTGACTCCACCAAATACCTCAGAGATTTATACAATATGTGCTATTCTAGACCCAGTTCCAGCAACTATAGTATGTGATCCATCTCAATGCACTACAATAGAAATACTATCAGCTCCCACTGTTGATTTAACAGGAGCTGAAGTTTTATGTCCAGGAGACTGTTATACTCTTGACTTAAATATAACAGGTGGAGCACCACCTTTTGAAGTTGATTTTAGTCTTATAATTAATCCATTTCCCAGTATTGATATACCAACTCCATATACCTATGATGTTAATAATCCCATAATTATCTGTTATGATAGTACAATCCCTTCTTGGGATGCAGCAACAAATACCTGGCACCTATCTACTTTGGTTACAGGTTCTGGTAATCTAGAAGTTATTAATGTTAATTCTGCTAACTCCTGTAATCCAAAATTTATTAATAATAATGTAGATATTACTCTTTTGGCTGCACCTGATGCATATTCTACTACAGCAGATCAATGTGATAATGATGGGGATGGTTTTGCTACTTTTGATTTAACTAGCCTAGATGTTGTTATAAATGGAGGTGCTGGGATACAAGTAATATATTATGAAGATATAAATTTGACAGTTGAAATCCTCAACCCAAGTAGTTTCTCTACTAGTAGTACGACGATATGGGCAACAACTATTAGTCCTAATGGTTGTAACTCAGAACCTGTTCCTGTGGATTTGTTTGTTTTACCTCAAGGTAACGAGGGAAATGTGAATATTTATTGTTCTACTGTAGGCAATAAACATTGTGAGTTCTGTAGTACCGAAACTGCCAATATACTATTTGATTTTCCTAATACAACCGGCAACTATGTGGTTATAGTTGAATATACCAGTTCATCTGGAGGTACACTGACTTTTACGGCAAACAATGTTAAAAGTGGAGATTCTTTCCCCTTTACAATTACAGAATCTACTACTTTTACTTTTACTTCTATTACATTAGATGGTTCTTGCCCAGATATTACAGATTTAGGTGATGATGTAGTTATTGATATTATCCAAGGCCCTGAAATATCTAATTTGCAAGAACAAATCGCCTGTGATTCAGTTATATTAGAAAATATTATTGGGGACAATCTTTCTGGAAACGAAAGCTATTACACAATGCCTAACGGCATGGGTACAGCTATAGCTCCTGGTACAGTCTTTACATCAAGTACAACATTGTATATTTATGACGAAATAGGAATATGCAATGATGAAGTTGTAGTACTCATTAGCGTTATTGATAATATAATATTCGACCCAGTTATAGATGTTGAGAATTGTGGTGATTACACATTGCCTGAAATTACTGGACAAGGTATTACAGGTCAAGAAAAGTACTATACAGGTACTAATGGTTCTGGAATTAGTTATCAGGAAGGTGATATTATTAGCTCATCTATACATTTATATATATATGATGCTAGTGTCTCTTGCTTAGAGGGAGAAGTTGATTTTGATATTTCTATATCTCCTGGACCTACTTTATATACACCAGAGGATACATTAGTTTGCGATATTTTTATTCTTGAAACTATTCAAGGAGTTAATCTCAATGGAACTGAGTTTTATAATACCTTGCCAAATGGACTTGGTGATACATTGCTAGTGGGAGATACGATAAGTACTGAAGAAAAAATATTTCTTTATGCTTCAGAAAGTGATGATTGTATCGTTCAAGATTCATTCTTAGTCTCCATAGGCTCTCCCAATAATGTCGGGAAGGATTCAACTATTGCTATTTGCGAAGGAGATATTAATCCTGTAAATCTGTGGGCATTATTAGGTCCAGATGTTGATACTGCAGGAGTATGGACTGACTTTTCAATAGTAGGGGTTGACATATCAGATAGTACAAGTGTTGATTTTTCAACAATATCTATCGGACTTTATAAGTTTACGTATCAATTATTAGATACAACTTGTGGTGTCCCTGTCGCCTTAGTTCAGGTAAGTATTATTTCTAAACCAAATGCTGGCAATAGTCTAAATATAATCTTATGCGAAACTGACACTTCAGCTCATAATCCTGAATGGGAAATTGGTGCTCATGATAGTGGGGGAGTATGGAAGCAGAGACCTGCAGGAATCTTTGATTTAAGTGATATTAATAATGTTCATTACACTGATGCAACTCCAGGGGAATATCAACTTGTCTATCTTGTTGATATCGGAGCTGGTTGTATTGCGGATTCAGCTATATTAAATATTATAATACATGAAGCACCTGATGCTGGTAGGGATAGCAGTATGATTATTTGTATGGGAACTAGTGTGGATTTATCATTTTTAGCAGTAGATGCTACCTCTATTGGTGACTTTATTGATGATGATAGTTCAGGAGGAGTGTCTGGTAATATATTTAATTCAACGGGTGTATCATCTGGGGTTTATCACTTTACTCATAGCCTGATTGCAAATGCTCCTTGCGTATCTGATGACGCTATATACACTATTGAGGTGACTAACGTATTGTCAGCCGGAAATGATAACAATACTTCTTCTTGCGTTGGAGAACAGATAGATCTTACAAGTTTTTTAATGGGGGCTGATAGTGGAGGGAGTTTTGTAGATGATGATGCCACAGGATTTTTGTCGGGAGGCACTATGGTTAATATAAATAATGCTAATCAATCCACAATTCATTTTACCTATTCAATAGGAGGAGGTGGATGTCCAGTTAGTACTTCCATTATTACTATCAATATAGATGAAGCTCCAGAATTATCTTGGGCAATTGATGACAATACTCTTTGCGAAGGTGAATGTGCCGAATTGACGGTGAATTTTGATGGGATGGCAGCTTTTGATTTTGCTATAAATCTTAAGAAGAATAATACTTCTTTATTTGATTTTGTAACCCATACCTCTGCAACTGAGTATAAATTTAATATTTGTAATGGAAATGATATCAAAATCAATGGTGATACTATATTTATCAGCGGGGTGAATGATTGGCACTTAGAAGTTACAGATTTTATGGATAATAATTGTGTCGCAGATGTCTCAAATATACCTTTGATTGATATTGCATTAGTAGAAAACGAATTTATTAATATAGATACTACTAGTTGCTATCCTATTACTATTGAAGGTATATTATTTGATGAGAATCACACGATGGACCATTTTGAAGTTGTAGATCCTTTAGCTTGTAAGAAAATATATAATGTTGTATATCATCCAGTGGGACCTGAGTTTACATATGAATTATATGATCCAGAATGTCCTGATGACAATGGTTCTATTAATATATTGAGTATAAATGGAAATCCTGATGATTACGAAATAGTTATTGACCAAGTTGTATCACCAATTAATTCACTTCCATTGAACATAGCCTTGCTTGATGGGAAACACGAAGTATATATCCAAGATACTGATGGGTGCAAGAGTCCAATTGAGGAATTTGTAATCAATGAAGCTGAACCATTTAGTTTTACAGCAACTATGGATAGTATTAATCCTACACAGATACAATTTGAAGGAATTATTGATATTACTGGTGATTACACTATTATTTGGACGCCTGAGGATAGTCTCTCATGCCGTGCCTGTCTAAATCCTATAATAAATTTGGCAAGTTATCCTCAAACTTTTACTATACAGATTAGATATAGTGTTAGTTGTACTTATGAATATACATTTACAGTTCCTGCTATTAAAGTGCCTCCACCTGAGCCAGAACCAATAAACAAGATATATATTCCAACTGTTTTTAATCCAGACGAAAGTCAATTCTATATTTCTACTACCGAATCCTTGATTATCGAGAAGTTTAAAATATTTGATCGATGGGGAACATTGCTTTTTAATGGCAGAAGTATCGAAACCAATACTGGCATTGGATGGAATGGTATCCATAAAGGAACCAAAGTACAGCCTGGAGTTTTTGTTTATATGATTCAACTCAGACTTGATAATGGTGAATTAGAAACAAGAACCGGTACACTAACTTTGTTAAGATAGTGATAAATTCTGATATTATCACAACTATTTATTGATACTTCCCGTTAGTAATCTGTCGTATCACATGTTTTTTATTGTAATACTATTTAATGTTTTTTTAATCCTTGAATTTTTAACGAGTGAAGCTATATATTACCATATTATTTTTGTCTTTTTTGACTCCCTTTATTGGATTTAGTCAAGATACCAATCATGAATCTATACTGAATAAAGTAAATAAAATAAGAGAAAAAGGATATCGCTGTGGAAACAAAAAAATGCCCGCAGTAAATCCTGTTACTTGGAATGACAAATTATTCCATTCAGCACTTTCTCATGCCAAGGAAATGAAACAATATAATTATTTTTCTCATGTATCTCGTAAAGGTGAACAAATAGGAGATAGAATACAAAAATATGGTTATGATTGGTCATTTTTCGGAGAAAACATTGCAAAGGACCAAAAAGATTTTGATGAGACATTAGAAGATTGGTTGGAAAGTCAGACCCACTGTGAGATTCTTTTGAGCCCATATATCAAAGAAATAGCTCTAGCAAAATATGGTAAATACAGAGTAATGCATTTTGGCAAAGAAGGGTGGGATTGATAGATGCATAGACCATTTATTTGCTATATCATAGATAGTTATCAATCAATACTTACTACAAATGCCCCTTTAAATCCTGTTGACCGAAGTCGCAATTTTTCGCGATTTGCATTATCCTTAGTTGCAAATTCTCCAGTATAATATTTGTATAAATTATCTGACTCAGTAATTACCAAATCTTTAATATCTGCCCATTTACCTTTTTTTGTATCAATAGTCTTTTTTGTTGT
>JAUTBV010129912.1:0-12261 GCA_032361325.1 Lepetodrilus fucensis | reverse complement strand
ATTATTAGGAGCCTCCCTGTACCCGGAAGTCAGTTTCACAATGAGGCTCCCGCCATTACTTTCCAGCCCTATACAACTCTGTGTTTACCATCCTGTAATATAATAAAGGCACCACACCATATACTGTATATAGAAAATCAGCTTGGTAACATGGATTTGTGATAACTATGGACATTTATATATAGACCTGTAATTGTTTATGTGTAACCATTCCAATCCATTAACAGTATTTTAAATATATATATATGCGACGTAAATCAATGTTATATTTATCTATCTATATATCTATCTATATACACATTATTTTGTATAGTGCAAACATCCAGATTAACTGCTCAAATGCACTTGTGGTATTTTGGGTGATAACAATATTGACACAGAAGAAGCGGGCTTCCTTGTCTGGTTGATAACGGTCTGTATGGTCATCTGATACATGATCATTATTGAGCACCAAGTGTGGACATAGATTTAATATCAAATTATCAATTTGTCAGCTGCGTTATCTTCTCTTTTCATTAGGGTGATAAAATATTATATTAGTTAAATACAATACGACGAGTTGCTGGTCAAACGTATATATATATATATAGAGAGAGAGAGACAACGTACACATGCACTGTCCCGCCAGGGGGCACTATTACGCCGAATTAACTCTCGTGATCAAATACAAGCAATGACCAGAGGATAACATGTGTAATCATACATATCTAAAATACACAAATCTACAATGTCTAACTCGACCAACCAATAAATATATACATCAACTTTTGAATGACTACACGCGTTGGTATTATGATAATTAATTTAAAACAAAATAGGCGAAAGAACTGACGGGTATAGATAGATATTAACTAAATAGCTTTAGCATTATACAAGATACAAAAAAAAGGTATTAAATGACGCATGGTTTCTGAATGATGCGTGATGGCTTCTGCTGGTGCCGAGCTGCTCCAGTTATTTGTATTATCTGTGGGCTTACGTGCATCAGTTTAATTTCACACACTATGATTATGCACTTTCCATCTGTTAAATGTTTAATTATATTCATAAATATTCAAATAATCAGGTTGAGAAATGTCTGCCATGTATATAGCGGAGCTTTATACAAATGATTTTCCAATACAATTACAATTTAATTGTCAATTATATATTTTTATTTTGCCTTATGATTGCCCTGTCCAGCAGGTTTGTTAGTAATTACAGGTAGATGAACTACTAGTAGTTAGATGCCATCCAGCAGGAACAAATGAGTCAGTAAATGTTATATGCATATGTGTTCTAGAGACAATGGAATCTACCATGCATGGAAGTTCTGCTTAACGCCAGTTGAAACCTTTAGCATAACATTATTTTCAATACGTTTATAGCATTGTATTGCGCCGTCGACTTTAAATAGATGTTCCTGGAATTAATTAAATAATATTCAAATTAATGTCGTAAGTATTATTTTAAATATTCGCTTCAATAAAGTTAATTTGGAATCATTAAAGCAATATTGAACTATGGATTACAATTACAATTATAATTACTTGAATGAAACCATTTTAATGTGTCAACACAATATTGTTTGGATAAACATTTCTGGATCAACAGTTTACGACATTCAGCTAATATCTATTGTTTAGTATCATCGAACTCTAGGCCACTTCTACTGGAGTCTGGCAACTATAAATCATCTAGGCCATATTTGCATCGCTGAGTGGGGGCTTAAGTTACGACAAGGTAAATAATAGTACACATAATTGCATTTATTATTCAGCAATGAGCTGGACACACATGGGGTGAAGTCCTGTGTTAATTGCAAGAAGTGTCATTTATATTTCACTTCACGGCAAGGTATGTATTAAATATTTACAACTGCAATTGAATTCGAGTGGCGAGTAAAAATTTTAAGATTACAGATATATTCTCCGAGGATTACAATTGATGTCCTTTGACTTGTCGAGAAATAGATCCTTTCAATACAAGATTATAGTCACCTTCCTGCTTCCAGGAAATACAAAGTGAGTTATAATGAGACATGCATACGGCACTAGTGATCAGATGTTAATATTCTATGGTTGTGTAAACGTTAGCATTCCATATGACTAATTTTGAATAACAATGTTATATTGCACAACCAAAGTACTTGTTCTCTCTCAAGCTTAGCTGCATATATTCAGTATATTAGTATCATCTATATTTATCATAGTTTCAAGTGTAATCTTGCTGAGTCTATCGTCCAATGTCATTAAAAATGGACTTATTTAGAACTGAGGATACCCTAGCGTGAAACCTAGCGACATACCAGACCGGAACATTTAAAATAACATTAGTGTCTATAATGTTACCACAACTATAAGTATACGTATACTTGCTGAATGTCCATAACTAACGTTAACGCCGAACAATGGCCGCATGCTGGTGATTCCACGCTAGTATGTTGATAACATCGTACGGCGTGGTCAGATTACATTGTTATCACTCTCATTCATTCAAATATTATACTACAGTATATCGGATAACTATATATGTATATGCAGTAGAAATTCAACAAAGTCTACTGCAGGTATTGTGTATTCTCTCCGTATTAGAAACTGATATAAACAAAGACATTTCACCAGCAAACTTCAATAACTCATATTTGCATACTAAGAAGTGGTTAGCCGGCGTTGCAGGAGTATCTCTCAACATCAGCTCTACTTCCGCTGTGCATAAATCGTGGACACAACGTACAAAGCCCGCGCTCCGTGGTGCACTAATTCTATGGTTATGTTTACACCTTTCTCTTTGAAGAGGCAGCTTCTCATTTTAGAAAATAGAGTGGAGCTACGCGCGGTCTACACTCTACGCTAAATACATGTGGTTTTCTTGAGAGGTAGATAGTAAAAGCAAATTAGTTCAATTGCTCTTGATAAACATATCTTTCCTCCGACATCAAATACACCTTTATATAAACAATGGCAGTGGTATCCGGTTATTACCAGCATGGAATTCTCATTCCATTTGTTTCTTGTTCAAGACAATTTCTAATTAAACCGGATATATACAAAGTTCGCTGATTAATTTCAACAGAAACAAGAATGCGACAATAAACCCAATGTATTTTAAGTATCGAATACAATATCTTCGAAATAAAACTATTATTTCCTCAGATATAGATAGGCTATAGAAGCATAATAAAAGAATAAATGTATTAGTAACAATTAACTAATGATATTATCATTAGTTAATTGTTACTAATACATTTATTCTTTTTTTTATGGACAAATCTTTGTTTAGTGCATTTGTTACACCACCGCTACCATAGTAATTCAAATATGACAATTTACTGGGATGTAGAACAAATATACTTCGGAATGCTAAGCAATGTATGATTTTCACTTGACTATACATTTCGCATTTTTAGAAAGTCGTTCATGTCTTTAAGAATGTGTCAATGACACACGTGTAATAGTCTAGCTATTTTTATTCTATGAGGATGTTTTTATTGAAACGCGATACAATTATTTCGATTTCAGTGAAATTGCGTATAATTGCGGAGCTAGAAAGCACTTATCACTGGACACAGAAATCGGCGGAAGTCGATCCAAATCTCGCTCCATTCACCGGAGAGCTATTCACATATGCTGCGTTTTATCCTCGCGAGCTTCCATGCATTAAAAGCAGCGATCTTTGAAATTTGACAAAATGCTTCATCCCTGATATTATAATTCAACAACTTTTTAATCCTCCCTACTTTTTGTTTGAGACTATTGGATCCGTCCACAGCTTGGTTGAACAAATTGACAACAAACTGAAATTCAATTACACCGAGCGAGTTGGCCCCGGGCAGCCACCGTAACTCTAATATTGACACAGACTGGGTTCCCTCTCCTCCCTGGCCAGACCAGACTTATGTAAGGCACACTCGCCGCGATTTCTCCACTTGTCCACCTAAAAGGCCTGATTGATTTACAGAAAGTGGTTTGAGAACCAATATGCTTTACGTCTTTGTTGCTGTGACGTTTTTGGTCTTTTCAGATCTGGTTGGAAATTACTCGTGGGGATATTAGAAAGACAAGAAACAATTACTATGTTAAGTTATTGTGGTACTTCCATGTTTCTGTTCTCTCCGGGGCACCCGTCAAGAAGTTCTCCTCTACTTGGAACACTCCCCCGCCGCACTGTCCCGCACAACACCCACACAACACCCGCACAACACCCACACAACACCCGTACAACACCCACACAACACCCGTACAACACCCGCACACAACGTCACTAGACAAATCATTAAGTGACAAAGGTTTAGAGTTCAATACATTTTCCAAAGGCGTTATTACATTTGATTGCGGGTACAGCTAATTAATACAGCTAATATAATAACTACAGTAACCTACATAGATTTTCACAATTCTAAAGGAAACCATGCATCCTGTACTTGTTAACCCACAAAACATGCCCATCACATGAACAATATATCTATGCAATAATATTTGTATTTCAATCCTGTCCAACTAATTACAGAATCTGGGTGCAATTTCCGTAATAAAAATAAAATAGTTTATTGTTGTACTTTGTGCATGTACGTGTATATACAAAATAATTTAAACGATTTTCATCATCAAATAATGAGCGGCGTGCGTTATATTCCGAGCCTTGGGCCATACGCCAACTACTGTACCTGAACAATATAACACATCAAACTGTGTGATCACGTTATGCTAATTTGAATCTCAATTCACCATGCCAATCAATGTACAGTCGCGCACAAACCCCAAAAGAAGAAATAACAGGTGGTATATATTGCAATCTTATCAAGCTAACAGCAGAAGCAATTAATATGCTAATATTTATATCATATCTCGAGTGATTTACAGTGTATATTATGAAATGAAAATAATGTTGATACCATGTGCCGCTAGTTATTGTTTCAAAATATTTGTTTTCCAAGTGACTAGGTCTTGTTTAGTTACAGCAGCAAGTACATGCTATGAAAATGAAAGGCTGTACTGTGAACACAATATGTTACCAAGTCGATAATTATAGATATCAAGATAGTTATTATTTTACAAGTTGTGCCATGTGATGTATTTTACCAGCAGATGACAATCAATAGAGGGGTATCTGGCGACGTCTATAGTAGCAATAGTGTCACATCACAGGTTGGGTGTAGTGTCGAATGTAGTGTCATGCTTCACAGCTAGGCTGGGTGTAATGTCGGAAAAAAATATGTCGTATTAATATATTAGCAAGTGCAGTAATGAAATGGATTGTTGTGCAAAATTAATTATTAAATGTGTGTGTGTGTATGTATGTATGTATGTGTGTGTATGTGTGTGTGTGTGTGTGTGTGTGTGTGTGTGTGTGTGTGTGTGTGTGTGTGTGTGTGCGCGCGCGCGCAAGTGTACGCATGTATGTTAAAAACATTAGATATGTTTAAAAATTGTAATCTGTTACATGAAGGAAATGTGCATGGTGCAAAACGTATTCAAGGTATACTTGAGTCAATAAAATATGAAAATAACCTTTTAACAGTATTCTTCTTATGTATGGAGGTATGTTGTCGATTGACTATCCTTTACTAAATGACACCATGACGTTTACAATTTCATGAGATAGAAACATCTGACATGTTCACTGTTTTTCTTTTATAAAAGAAAGTGCCCTGTATAAATACAAGTCATCTTAGTGCATGCAGCCGCCCATTTATAACATAAAAACCATGAGAACGTTTAAACCGTAGCGTCCAGCGTGAAGAAAATGACGGCTTGACTGGCGGTAGTGACGTCCACGCCTGCAGCGCAGTGATGAGAACCGAGTATTTCCGAGTAATTGTTACAATTCAACCTTTAATCTAATGGAGTCAATGCCATCTGAGGACTTGTTGTTGGTTGGCGGCATATAGCGAACTTTGCATAACATATATAATTCAATAAAAACATAAGTTTTGGACGGTGCCCCATCTGCTAGCTGTGCAGTAATATCGGAAACGTCGATCCCCGCGGCACTTTGGGCGTATCCTAAAAGTTAGTCGCTAAATCTTTATAAAGGAGGCTTCGGAGCTGATTGGAAGAGAAAATATTTATCTTTCAGTAAGATATTTTCATAGGTCAGAAGTTGAGCTAAATGATAACTTGAAGCCAATCTTTCAAAGCGTAACCCCAGGGCTGTATTAAACCCATCTCGTTCTCAATGAACCTCCTCTCAATAGATAAATTAACACTGTCAATAATTCACGGCACTTACATTTTGGAGCTGTCTATGCTCGGAAAAGAACTTATGTTATTTTTATTAGATAAAAAGTCACCTACTCTATATGTATACAAATGTGCTAGATTCAATGTGATATTATAAGTCTAGCTATTGATATTTTGTTACCTACTCCAGAACATTTCATGGCACAGGAAGTCAGGCCTGTGATGTGAATAATTCAATTTGAATCAACAACTCAATAATATAGTTTAACAGCTACAGTGGCTGTATCACAATCAGTTCCTTACAACCGTCTTCACAACCCGCTGTTAGCATGAACGACCTCATTTGACCTTCTTTGTATAGAAATGACATATATTATGTGAAAAGTGAAAACTAAATAATATTGCAATAAATAAAAAATTAAAGTTATAAACTTAGACTATTTAAGAATACCGGTAAACACAAATTTATGAAAAGATATATAATTTAGTATAGTATATTTCGATAAAAAATATATATATTAGTAGTTTATGTTTTTCACCGATAAATATAGATTACTGATAATGTTAACACAGACATGATGTATATTAGCTATATTTTCGGCTAAATAGTATTTATCATATTTATGCTTAAATAATTTTTTTAATTCGAATTATGTCTGTGTTCATAAATGTTTATTAGTTATAAATTAATACATAATATTTATTTATTTTACCTTAAGATATAAACCTAGATTCAAGTGGAATTATTTTTTAATTTGCATTGCGACACACACGCATGCACACCCACACCCACACCCACCCGCACGCACGCACGCACGCACACATGCACATGCTATCTGGTACATTTCAACAATCTAAATGTAACATATAAATACGCCAATCGAAAAAGCAGTAGTTAATGGAGCATGAAAGTTTTCAATGTAAACAAATTATAAACGTGGTGTTTTGTTTCCTAATTTTAACAAGCACGTTCTCATAAACGGGCATTACGACATAGCCGCTGTATTCCCCACACATAAACTAACATTCCGATATAGAAGCGTCACACCCCATACCCCTTTACATAAACTAGCATTGCGATATAGAGGTGGCATCCCGCTAGTTGATATGCCAGTCTTCGTATGTCTCACTTCAAAGCCGGTCTTTATTTCCTCGTCACTGAAGCGTGGTCGGACAACAACAAAATCTATTTGTTCACAAAATACACTACATATGATACCGGGAGAAAGTTATTCTGCAAAGTGACATTTGTACATCAGTATAATAACTAGAGCAACAAACAGTCAGCTATGAGGACAACGAGGCCAAGTTGGCAGTGTTGTGAAGCCCTCCGAGCATGATGTAAACTGCTTACTTCGTTTCACTACGGAAAAGTATGATAAATCCCAGATATAAATAGAGCAATTCGGGGCAAAGAGTGATGTGTTATTTTTGTATGTTCTCAATTCAGTCTGTTCATTGTGGATGACGAATAAACTGGAACATGACGTTCTGGAGCTAGTTATTAGATCCCAGTCCATTGCTGACGATCTTAGACTGGCAAATACGGCTTTCTGTTGCCTCTGGTTCCCCCCCACCTGATGATAACCTAGAGATGTAGGCGGGGAGGCACTGTGCAGAGTTCTGGCCCAGGTGTGGCGCTAAGGGATTCTGTGACCGGAAGGCAGTCGCTGAAAAGAGCTCATGCCATTTTGTGAATTTCAATTCTTGGCCAAAGTTTCTCTCCGTGCTATCTTCATCCAGCAGCATTTGATGAACATATGTAGAGAGTTTGATCCCAGAAGCTGGCTAGGGCTGTCAGAGTGGTGTTAGATCACGGTCTAGAATGTCGGGAATGGGGTGTTCGTGGCAAGGAAAGGCCGAGTCTACAGCTGTGCCGGGAGTATGTGTGAAGGCGAGAGAATCCGACTTGGTGGGAGCTGCTGCTCTTTCCCATCAGGATCACTTGACTATCAGCTAAAAGACTTGAAATCACTCATCTTTCCTTGCAGTGCCAATTTGAGTTTATGCCCGTGGCAGTTAGCAGAGGATTTAACAATGCACGAGTTATACACTGACGAACTGCTTGACGCACGCCCTATTGGATGGTGAGAGTCGTGGAAAGGTGGGATCAAGAGGGACGAGGGGGAGGAGATACAACCGTGGAATAAGATACTTGACGAACTGAAGAATAACTCTTGCGTAGATTGCCGTAATTTGTTCTCACAAGCAGAATACAATTAGATAGTTAAGTGTATAATATAGACATACACACAGGTAGATTATTTTCTTTGTATAGGTTATTATTGTAATAGCAATGATTATGGTAATATTAATATTCCCACGGTGTGTTTCATTGTAAAGCCTGACCAGAGATATAAAACTGAAGCCAAGCACATCACTGAGGCACATCTATGCTGTCCTTCTTTCCCTCACCTGCAACTCTGGTCTATTCCCTGTTGGATTGTCTTACAATACGCCCGAAACCCTTTCTTTTCATAGACACTAAGAAAGCAATTTAGCGCTTTAACTGAGGACCAGCTTTTTAAATCTTGTACCAACTGGGAGCAGGCGGGATGCCGCGGTGTTTCAATGTTCTGCTCTTTTAACGCCAAACGAGATTTTTCCTTTCTTTTATATTTTGCGAAGCTCTGTGCAATGGCGCGAAACTCTCTGTAGCGAAACCTTACACTCCCTCACAGTCGACGGTGGGCCAGCGAGGTGGAGAATGGCCTTTATGTCCGCCTGATTCTCACCAGAGGCGATTTAGAGGCTGATAGTATTTGGTGTGACAGTGAAATAACTGCCTGGGCTCGCCTATTCACTGATACTGATGCAAGCAATTTCTACTCATTGGATCGGAAAGACGAAACGCGTGTGCCGCCGGACAAATTTGACGAAACCAAAAGCTTTCAGAAAGTTCACCGTCCTTCTCGGCATTATTAGAGACGAATTGGAAGACGGACAGACAGAAACAATTGAGACCGCCAGGACGGTGTCACCGGGCGACATGACATGCAATGTGGTGTTTACATATGAAATTAATAGTCCAAACCTGGCATTATGACTTATTCCATAAGATATCAACTAAAATTAAATTACAAAAGACACGAAAACATGGTAGCATATTGGTTGTTTTACGACTGTTTCATACATGTTATGACTTACTGTAATACTAATTATTCAAATAGGTTTCAGGGGAAGAATGCTGCTAAATATTACGAGTAATGTGCATTTGTGATTGAGAACTGTATGTCTTCAGAATGAAATGTTGAAAAGCATAGTTGTATTTCAATCTTCATCGGGTATTTATATCGTACTGATGTGGGCCTTGTCATCGTGTACTAGTATATTTATACAATATACAAATTATGTTTCATATTCAAACTATAATTTTAGTTTAATGATGTACCTTGCTTTAAACGGTAGGCCTACTTGTCAGCTTCACAACACAAAGGCAATGAGATGTTTCATCTCTTCGTTATATTTTATCATGCAATATTTCGGTGTGTTCTATGTAGCTAGAACATACCTCACATTCCTGTCCGTGTAAGGCTTGATTAGGACACCATTGCTCTCACAGTGAGGGGTACGACAGCGAACTAGAGTGGTGTTAATAGGGGACAGTGTAGCTTTGCCTGGCCCTTGATCCTCGTGACGTTCATGGAGAGAGAGGAACCGGGGCAATTGAGTCGGAAGCCACACACGAGCTCAGGCAAGCTGGGTGTTAAACAGATACCCCACCACTAGAGTTGTCATGAAGACACTTCACTCACCCAGTCATTCAAGCGAACCGCTGCTTTTCATGGACACTCAATAGGGTTTGTTAAGTGAATTAAAAACTCATTTTGAACTATCGCTTCTATTTAGTACAAGGAGGGGATACTACCAGGGTGGATAAAGACGGGTGCGGGGTATGAACGGTACTCAAGTTCTGCGGGATCTTGATAAACAAGTGGGGGTCTGGGGTCAATTCAATCACAGTTTGAATGCACCCCTGGTCATAGCGGTGTGTAGCGGGTAGAGGAGATGGTGGCAGACTCCACCCTGACAGACCCTCATCAAAACAGAGGTCAAGTTGTCCCAGCAGGCTTCAGGCCCACCCGGCTGTTTCTGTGCTGTCTTCATAAGGTTCTGTCTTCACAGGCTTCAGTGCTGACTACAGTACAGGGTATCGTTTCTCGAAGCTCTCTTTATCCACTAAGAGACCATAGCGCTCTTTGCCGATAGTTAATACTGCTAAGAGAGTGTTATGGTTTCTTAGCGGATAAGAGAGCTTCGAGAAACGATACCCAGAAGGTTCTACATAAGTTTCTATCATGTTTACACAGTTCTGGGGTGTATGTGCAGGGTTCTATTCTGTCTGTACACGGTTCTGTGCTTCCTTAACACAGTTCTGTTCTGTCTACATAAGGTTATATGCTATCTACACCAACCTCTATGCTAACTATATATGGTTCTAATTGTCTACACCTTTTTTTGTTGTTGCTGCTGTCTGAACAAGGTTTGTTGTTGCCTATACAATATGCTGTGCTGTCTACACAAGGTTCTATGCTGAACTTTCCCAGAATAATTTAATATCTGTTTCTAGATTGTACCCGCTAGCATGAATGAATTGTTTAAATATACATCTATTTACTAAACATATCAAATATTTAATCATAATTAATTATAAAATACTTTCATGAATTAACACTATTCCTTATAGTAAATTTATATTTTTGTGAATTAATACAATGCTGATTTATGCGATATTCATGTTCGTTCACGTTCGCTTAGAATTTAATTCAAAGGATGAACTTACGAGTTAAAATTATAATACATGTAATAATAAACCTTTTGCCTTATAAATCTCAATATACCACAGTAAAATATATATTCTATTAATTTTATTAGAGGAACATAATGGTAGCTGTAGGGTTATTCATATTAAAGAGGCACCATGGCTAAAATATTTAAAAAAAAGTTGTAATAAGGGTATTGTGTAACTAAATTAAACTTGTAACTGTTTTTATTACACCTCTGAGGAATATAAAGTGGACGTTATGAATTTATTATTAATCACATATAGGGATAAATTTGTTCTTAATGTCTGCTGATTGGTTTGGGGGTTACAGTGTCACTGAAAAGAGGCGTCGTGTTACAATTAGAAAATATTCATAATGAAATTCTAAGCGAGTATGGTCGCGTGTTTTGTTATTTTGTTTCTACTTGGCCACTGGGAAAGTCGGCATAGGACATTGTATTTAATATCGTGATTGGGTTTTTAACAGGTAGTCTGGCTCTATTGTGCAACTTGGATAATTAGTTCTAATGATTGCGGTATGTCATACTCATAAACATTAATAAGAAAAATGACGAAAAGCGTGTGCAAGGGGTTTTAAACCGTGTTTTCTTTAACCCTTGGATATATTTTCTTTTTGTGAAGGAAAAACAGTTTATCGGACAGAACCGTGTCCTATAGGAAAGTCGCTATTTAATGAATACTTTATGGGGTCTAATCTAATTGGTACACAATTTTAATCCGACATGGTTGCAAATTTTGACTTTGATACAAAGGCGAGTTGGTGGCCAGGCTTTTCTGTGATTGTGTAGCTCCCCATCTCTCTGTCTCGGTGTTTATTTCACACCCAGCTGCCTAACACCTGCTGGGAAAATTCTTCCAAACTAAGAAAATAAAGATTTTGGTGGTCGTTACTGCTACATTGTAACTGGTAACAGAGCTGGTATAGGTTTGTGTATGAGAAACCGGGTAGAGCTATAGTCTCACATTATTAATAGCGGAGATATCAGTAATCTTACTATACATTTGCGGATATATTTGTTCAGTGCTGGACGATTAAATTATCAAAACCAGTAGTACCGTAGTATATATATATAGCATATAATATAGTAGACATACATATTGAACTATACGTGTTTCTTTAATTTGTGTTGTACAGTATATATTATTATTGTTATTATTATTATTATTATTATTATTATTATCAGTGATACCTCTGTATTGCAATCTACTAAATATATCACCCGGTATATATTAAAGGTATATTATTATTATTACTACTACTACTACTACTACTACTACTACTACTACTACTACTACTACTACTACTACTACTAC
>JAUTBV010129901.1:0-12262 GCA_032361325.1 Lepetodrilus fucensis | reverse complement strand
CACAAGTCATATCCCTTCTTAAATCGTCATCTAACTTAGGAGGTGATAAACTTGGCTTTAACTTTAGGAGGTCCTGACTTTAGGAGGCCGTCGTGAAACGTGGGCCTGGACAATAAACATAATAATAAAGCTAATAAGCAGGCCGCAAAATTACAAATTTTAATAAGGAGTCAAATGGCTGAATCACTGAAAATTAAGTGAAATATTGGTCACCAAATGCCAAAATTATGTCACCATGGTGACCACATTAATTGCTAAATTGAGCCCTGATAAGGTCATAGCTTTTTTTACTGCTTGAATCAAAATTATCATACAAAAATCCTTAAACCCGGGGAATCAGATAACTATCACCTAATAATAATGATAATTGTTTATCTCATTTAATGAATGAGCATAACAAAATAGCGTAAACAAGGAGAGAATGGAGACCAACCAGACAATCATCTTCTACAACTTCATATCACAATGGTTATCCTTTACTTGCGTTTGCTTACAGTTTTGGTGCTATGCCGGAGGGGAGTGAACACGACATGCGCTTCGTCTACTGTGCTTCCTGTATCAGCTACATGTTGCAGGACTGGAGCGGGCTCGATGTGGACTGCTCACTGGAGTACATCAAGAACAGCTTGGTGGGTCTCCCAGAATCTTTAACCCTCACCCTGCTGGAGGCAACTAGATGCCCCGGAGAGCACATCCTCAAAAACCCAGGCCATTATGACTACACTAACCTCGATCAAATACCCTGGGATCACTGTCTATATAGAACTCTGTTTTCAACACTTGACTGTTACATGGGAGTTACCTGCTCTAAATATATCGACCAATCCAAGCTAGGCGGA
Source organism: Lepetodrilus fucensis (assembly GCA_032361325.1). Taxonomy (NCBI): domain Eukaryota; kingdom Metazoa; phylum Mollusca; class Gastropoda; order Lepetellida; family Lepetodrilidae; genus Lepetodrilus; species Lepetodrilus fucensis. The sequence continues at coordinate 11,423 of JAUTBV010129901.1, read as the reverse complement.
GATAACTCTGAATCGATATATCTAGAGCACACATAACCCCCACGCAACAGTCACAAGTCTAGTGGGACTCTGATTGGTTGATATAAATATAATGTATTCATGTATTCATTCAAAACAGAGTTCTATATACATGATATAGGCAGTGATCCCAGGGTATTTGACGGAGGTTAGTGTAGTCATAATGGCCTGGGTTTTCGACGATGTGGAGAGCAGTGATTGTGTGTGATTAGACCAGCAGGGAGAGCGTTAAAGCAATTGAAAATCTGACTGTTTTGACTCCCAGTGTTGTGGTGCTCTCCTATATTGTATGTATACTGATTATATATGTAAATCATATTTAAATTGAGTTTTAAATGCTGAGTTATTTTTAATATATATATATCCAGACCTGATCTGTCAATGTGTAATATAAATTTCCCAGATTAACTATCTTAAAGTAATATTTAACACCATATTAAGAAGTGTCATAGTGGTAGGTCTACTTCGGATTTCTTCATCACTAACACATCAGACTACAACTATGTTGGAACTTCATCCAGCATCTCGTTATCTTTTCTATGACAGAGAGCATTTTTATTATGTATGTAGCAATATGTGTGTAATGCACCATATAAAGGTAAATTTAATATTATCACTTGGTGTGTTTGTTTGTGCAGACATTTGAAGGAGGAATTGCTCAGGGACCTGGTGCTGAGGCTCATGGTGAGAATTTCTGCTCAGATCCATGTGTATATGTCACAGATCCATGTGTATATGTTACAGATCTATGTGTATATGTCACAGATCATGTGTATATGTCACAGATCTATGTGTATATGTCACAGATCTATGTGTATATGTCACAGATCTATGTGTATATGTCACAGATCCATGTGTATATGTCACAGATCCATGTGTATATGTCGCATGTTAGATGGATTTGCAATCAAACTTTCTCCACTGAATAGGTTCACCATTTGCCCTACCATCACCAGATCAGGAAAATATAGATGTATGGCAACTATTGATGAATAAGACACTGACGTCATCGATTGTGATGACACAACTATTGATAGATCACACTGTGCCATCAATAGATCTACTCCATCAACAGTCATCATCTTTTGTGTCCTTTTTAATAATCAAATAAAAAAAGGGCAAGGAATAGTTGTCATCCATTAAATCCCGAGTACGATTTCATGCTCAATTCAAAGTTTTGTTCACAAATTTTCCTATAAGATTTGGGGCCCAGTTGCTCAGAACAGTAGCGCTACAATAGTTGTAACTGGGTTCCCGCCACAATAGAAAGCGTTGTAGCTACAATACTTCTGAGCAACAGGCCCCTGGCCCCGAGATTACAAAACTGATCTTGAGCATGAAATCGTACTCAAAAAGTTTCATATTCTTGGTACCAGGCCCCGAGATTACGAAACTTTTCTGAGTGACGACTCCATCATACCCAACTTAGAATGTTGTTCATAAACCGTCATGTGACGTCCTAACCCTTGACTCGGGCTATGACATCACATGACGTTTTATGAACAAAATTCTGAGTTGAGTATGGAGTAATTCTCAGAAAGTTTTGTAATCTCGGGGCCAGGTGTATTAATTGCTATGATCTACCATGCCCCAAAGTGAATTTACTGTTTTGTCGTCTTCCGCTCTTATTTAAAAACATAAAATATGAGCTATGTCCTCATTTCCAATATCATAATCTGCCCTCGTATGTTTGCAGGTGGAACAACATTCTGTGGTATAGCCTCCCTGGTGCTAATGAAGAAGTTAGATAGTACATTCACATCGAAAGACGTCTCTAGGTTAATACGCTGGTGTGTGAGTAGACAGCAGTCTGGCTTCCAGGGGCGGCCGAACAAACCTGTCGACACCTGTTACTCATTCTGGGTTGGCGCCACTCTAGAGGTGAGAACTAGGGGCCTGCTGGAAGTAACGGCAGAGAGAGAAGCTCGGTGCAACTCTATTATTCCTTCCTTTTTTAATAATAATTTTACTTGCTGTTGATGATAATCCCTCTGTGTCAATAATCACGATGTGTGGATATTATACCTTGGAGTTGACTATTTGACAGGGATCAAAATGAACACTAGTCCTCTAGCCCGGGCCATTTCTCACAATGCTAAAGGTATCCTAAGGACTAATAGAAATTCATAACATTTCTTATTTGTATCAATATTCGGGCTAATAAGTTTTAAAGTTAATTTCTATCGCTGAATTTTGACATAAGAAAGGAAAAGGGGTTTTATTTTAAATACCCACAAAATATGTAATTATCTCCCTTTGATCGTTTTACATCCCTTTATAGTTTCCAATACGCCCTCTGTTATCTTATTGATTTTATGTGTTGTTATTTGTACATTAACAAGTTTATCTTATTTTTATTACAGCTTTTAGGTACTTTTAAACTAGCAAATTTGGAGTTCAACCGTTCTTACATTCTACAAACGCAGTCCAATGTAACCGGAGGCTTTGCAAAGTGGCCTGAGAACACACCCGGTGAGTGGAAGCTCTATGTTAACCCTCTCCCAGCTCCGTTTTAACCCTCTATCAGCTGTTTTAACCCTCTATCAGCTGTTTTAACCCTCTACCAGCTCTGTTTTAACCTTCTGTGATGGTATTTACTAAACCACAAAAATGGCCTACAGTCATTTAAATATGTGATGGAAATATTAATTTACAACTTAATATGGCCAGAAAACTGGGTTGTCCGATCGGACAAGCTTGTACCGGTATTTGCTTGTCCGAATGCAGTGTTCAGTTGTCCTGGACAGTCGGACAGCCGTTAATGTCGAGCCCTGTATCTGCAGAAATCTACCGATGTATTTGCCCAGGGAGTTGATTTATTTACCATGGCCAGCCTCGAGCCTCTGGACCCCAGGCTTGTTTTCCACTGAAATCAAAATTGTCAGTTGCCACGCCTGATGTTGTTCATTGTTTCTGCAATTATTATGGAAAACTCTCAACATTTCTATTTCCAGATGCCCTTCATGCATACTTTGGTATCTGCGGACTGTCGTTGATGAATGAACCCAAGCTAGCATCTCTCCACCCAGCATTGAACATCACTGAACGGGCAGCCAAACACCTGCATACACTACACAGTCAGTGGAAAGAAGAATCGTAATCTATCATTGCCACCAAGGCTGATACTGGGCTTGACGCCAACTCAGTTTTGACGCCCGCGATGGTTTTGATGAAAGCGCAGTTTAGCAAGGCTATGATGGATGTGATGCAACTTGGTTTGATGTGAATGCCTTAATTGGTTACGATGACTTTGTCAGATGCTATAGTTGCCTTGGTTACGATGAATTTGATGGACACTGGTTGCCTTGGTTACATGGAAGGCAATGATAAGCTTAAACTACCTTCGTTGCTGTGACTATCATGACTGCAAATTGCAATGGTACGTTATTGTTGTTGAGATTGATATGAAACTACAAAGAAGTGGCTTCTACAATGTGATATTCAAAGTAATTACAATATCATGAGAGCTATTTTTATAATTAGCAAAGTGTCTTGAGGGCACAAGTTAGAACTGTCATGTTATCACTTTTTTGTTCTCTTTTATCTGAACCATTGTTTGCATGTATTGTTGAATGGTTGGACAGTAAACTCGTGAAGATTGTAATCCATATCAAATGCAATTTCAATCAAATTTTTCACAATTGTCTCGGAAGTTTGGGCAATTCCACTGTGGGATGCAAAGGGGTGACAGTCAGTTGGATTATCTAAATATAGGTATGACAGCAAGTTGGGCCATTCCACTAAGAATACATAGGTGGTAATGTGAACATTATAGTGTGGTTGCTAATGACACTTGTGGCTTTTGCTATGAATGACTGTTACTGATAGGTAGTGCTCCTTTCTAGCTGTTCTGTCTGTACTTTCTGTCCGAGACACGCTCAGTTACACTGTGCGGTGTTGATCCTTTGTAACTGCACATGACTCTGACAGAAAGTACAGAGAGAACAGCTAGAAAGGAGCACTACATTGGGCTTGATCGAGTCGATGTATAGCTCATTTTTTACCAGTCTATGAATCCTGGGCTATGTCTATTTATAATCACTCTCAGTTGTATGAATACGGGGGTGGCAGCATGTTGGACAATTAAAATTATATTAGACCCAATGCATAGGGAGTATCATGTAGGGTGTCCACTTTAAGGGCGGTGCGTGATCGATTTGACTATCCATCTTCCAGAAGACGTCTTCTTGCTGATCGTTTTGCGGCAGAAGACGTCTTCTTCTGGCAGATGAATTCCCGCACTCCACCTCCATAGCAGGGGCACGTAGATGAAAGTTTCTCTTCCTAGAATCACTTCTACCAAAACGAGAAGACACCAAATCAATCATGCCCTAAATGGGTCCATTTTTCCGTACCAATTTCATAACTTATACCGTATTACTAGATACATAACTGGTGATGCAGATGTTTCTAAAGTACTATGTCCCTTTATTGATACTCACATATTCAATATTTATTATTTTTTTTAATCTATATGCATCTAGAATATTTCTAAAGTATGGAGAGGGAAATGTTCATCTAGAAGCATACAAAGGCTTATAATCACAGTATTTGTCCCACCTGAGCCTTGTAATATATTTTGTAACATCAATAACAATTATTTATTACCATTCAGATAAAATTCTAGAAATCTGATTGGTCGAGAGCCCAAGTGTACCCTGCCATATCGAGGTTTCTCAGCGGGTAATACGGACTACAGACCTCCTAATTTATCTCGTATTACCCGTGAAGATATCTGGGTAATTTTACTCTGATGATCGCGCTACAGTTGACGACTTTGAAACTCTATTTCACCAATGTATAGTCAATATACTACTAAAATAACTGAATAAACAAATGGATTAATGAAGTGTGAGTTAAAGGTAAAATAAAGCTTACCTTATTCAAGTTATAAATGATAATTATGCAGTTTTCTCGAACATTATCATGTAATAATGTGTTTGTCCATTTTGGTCAGATCCTGTGATGTGTATACGAGCGTTAAACCACATGCATATAGTAGATGTTGGCAGGTGTTAACTTTCATGCGAATAATAAAATGTATTTATAACTTTATACAAATAGATAATCACGAATACATTATGCACGAGTTTGTGATTGTATGTTTATTATGTAAGTCACTCGCCAAAAGTTTATGAATTACATTTGTTTTCATCAATAAAATGTATGAACAATATTGTCACCTGCTTTCAATCGTCTTCTTTGTTTCTTACAGAGTTATTTCCCTTTGACCACACAACATTTCTGTTTAACTCGCTGTACACAATGGCGATAAACTGTTTTGTACTTTTCTTCAAAAGTTGAAAATTAATGTATTTTCTGTATTTTGATATTTGTAAATAATCTGGGTCATTTTATAGATTACTTGGTAAATTTGTCATCATTTGAACATCCTGTTTCATATAGTTCCACGAAGATTTGATGGCTACCAGGATCAATAAGTACACAATATTTCTATCTGTTGTGTTTCATCTTACTGCTGTAAGAATGTATATTTCTAAAGAACAATTATTGTAGTTTTGAAACAATGAAGGGAAGCAGCTCTAATAAAATATGTTGTATTAATATGTTTACGTCCCAAAACAGTTCCAAGGATGTTGTATTGTGTTTACGTCCCAAAGGGCTTCCAAGGATGTTGCTCTTTCTGTAGACCTGTGAGAATATTTTTCGAGATGCCAAAGCTGTGATATATACGCCGTGAATGCACTTCGCATTTTTAGTTCCCAATTTAGACCACACCAATCGTCGATATCCATGAATCGTCGCAAATGAGTAAACGATTCCCGCAGCGACTTTAAACTCTATAATCACTCACTCACTGCATACAAACTTGATTCTCAAGGAAAGCAAAGACAACAAAACCAATATCGCACTTCAACAATTTAATTGTTTAGTACCATCCTGTATAGATGACTTGAGACGTTCAATGACAGTCACAGTAGATGGAAACGACATACAGAGTGTTAATACCTGCTTGTTTAGTAGTTAATCTACCATTCTCATGCTGCCAGCACTTCTGCTACCACCGAAAAAATCTCATTACTAGCAATTTGTAAATAGGAATGGAAAACAGTTAAATATCAGCAAATCAGTGCAACGTAAAATTCTGTTTTCGTCTGTTTACTTTGTACAATTGTTTTAAATCTCGTGCAATTGTTTAACATAAATTGTACATATCACTTTTTTTATTACTCGTACAGTACAGAGATAATTAATATAACAAATAAGCATGTTAAGATGTTCTAAATGTAATAACTAGCACATTTAAAATAAAAACAAATGTCTGGAACAATAAATTACAAATAAATAAAAACTAAATCTACATCAATAGTGACTATTTTCATCCTAAAATGGCTACACAATTGTTTGAATTCCAAACTGACCAATCAGCAACAAGCACTATCAACGTTGACCAATCGCAAGCAGGCACAATTGTGGCCCAATAACTGGACATCGTCCTGCCAATCCTGTACAAGATGTGACTAAACCCAAGCAGGAGGTATATTGATGGCCAATATATCAATCAAGTGCAACTTTATGGCTAAGTTATTCTTAAAGCTGATCATTGCAAACAGCACTTCTAGTCGTGTTATATGGCCCAAATTTTCTATGAACAGTTTTTTTTCAGCTCCCCCCATTCACTTTGTTAAATAAATTGATCATACAGATGTGAATAATGGAAATATACAGTGGATTACGTGAAGTGGGGGAAATCCCGGGGAGGGGGGAAGGGGAGCTTGCACAACACTACGTCACATTTCATTGCTGGATTCAGACACAAAAGTGGCAGTGTCATAACTCAAATTACATAATTCATTTATGAACTTTTCTATTCATTTCTTTACATATCAAACATCTTTCATGTATTCTATGGCCGATTCTTTATTTATTCGTTCAGCGATTTGGCAATAATTGGACATTACGATATGACTTGAGATGAGGTGAACTTTCTTATATTTTGTTTAACCATCTCTCTGATGAGAATAGCCAAGCATGATTTATTTTAATGAATTTAAAATATTTCATTCAACAATTTGTTTTTCTTCTCGATTCAGCAGGGAAAAGATTAAGGCTTTCAGTTCAAGCATGGATTGATAGTTTTAGTACTCAATGTGTATCAATACCCATGTACTGTTGAGCAAATATAAATTTTTCACAAAAGTTAAATCCTCTGATGAAGTGAATTTGATATTACAATGAGATCCAGTCAATATTCACCCTTTAAATTATTTAATTATGACTCGCATCATAAATACAAAGTCAAGTAGAAATAAAAATTAACAAAATTTGGAATTCGATTGATGAAAGTAATATTTTAGAAATTATGAATGTTGTTTTTCTCAAAAATCTTGACTTTCATTGGCACTTCTCCCTGCCTAGAAAAAAAGACAAATAAATCGACTGGTGTTTTTTTACACATGTTATACTGGCTTTCTCGTGTACATTTTGCAATGTATCTCAGACGATTGTCACACCAATGAGCTTCCCAGTACTAGGAAAAAAAATGTGTATAAAACAGTGGTGGTATGTCATTTCATCACCGCAGTGCTGCCATGTTGATTTTCTCCTATGTGATCCATCTATGAGGTACAAAACGATCAGTTTACAATATAACATACTCAGAAACGTAGGTACTACAGCACAAAAATATGTATACAGACAAGTATAGCAAAATGTTGCAACAAGTAAACCATTCATAATGGCATACAAACATAATTAATAATCAAAAGCACTTTTTTTTTCATTACGTGAAGTCTTTTTTTTTAATATAGGTACAACAATCCAATGCATTTTTTGTTAACACGATCAGAAGCCACGCCTCTCTACTTCAACCAATCAACATTGTCACTGTAGTCACATGACCATGTGTCAGAGCTACAGTGTCTAGTAATGGGGTATATTGCCTGAGTACAACTAAACAAATGTCAGCTTGTCGGGTGTTTCTTGTCATTCATTATTACTTATTATTATTATATGTAAACAAAAAAATAATTTTATAATCATTATTACATTTTTTATTATTATTAATTATTATTGATATTTTTAAATTAGCATTATTAGCATTATTAGAATTATTAGCATTATTAGCATTATATTAATCACAAATCCCCAGAATCTCATGGCATTCGACACCATCAGAATTTATCTCATAATCAATCAAATGACCAAAAATATCCTAAATGTTTTACAATCATTATTATAATATTGATGCATATGGGTGAAATAAATCCCGCTATGACATAGAGCACTAATTCCATCCAAAAATCAATTAATAATACCTTCATATGAACTACTTGCCCGAAACATTTCACATGTATCACAGTTGGTGACATGTTTTCACCATTGTGATTTCATGATTATTTTAAATAAATAAATATTTCATAAATGGGAGGATTTAGAAAAAAATGTTGGAATGCCAGGAAACACCTGATAAGCATTACGTCGGCGGCGCCTGATAAAAAATATCCTGCAACATCCCTAGTAACCATTGTGACCGATTAATGATTATCACTAAGGCAACATAGAACACTCACTCGAGAAATAGCCATTTGAATATCACAGTTGATCTTAGTAAAAGCACTCAACTTTAACCTAATATCATCAGTCTATTAACAGGTTAATACAGACTGGAGACTTTCAACAGTCCCTAGGAAATTAAATAATTATGTTTGTACAACATTTACAGACCAAAACTAGCATCAAAATTCATCTTAAAAAAATGTATCCCTGATGTTGAGAAAGTCTTTAATATACAGGAAATAGTAAAGTATGTAAAATATATGACGCTTAAATCTTTTCGCATGCAAAACAACGGACAAGGGCTACACATTTTCAAAGGTTCGGTTAAATTATATTTTAATGCGATTAATTTCATCAAAATGTAAAAAAAATATCAATAAATGTACAACTTTACGGTGGGAAACGTTCAAAAATGTTCTTTTCAGATAGTTTCATTTCAGCTAAAATTTAATTGACTTCCATGATAAATGTTTTGAAAATATAGACTATAGATGTCATGAAACCAATACAAAAATAATCATCTATTAGCATTTCATAGTAGATAGTCTACACAGTGATTCTCACATCTTGGGTATGCTATTTTCCTACCACTCATTCCAGCACAGTTCATGAGAAATTGTACATTGTTAAACTAATTACAACTTGGTTACAAGACTCATTAGCACAAACACCTTCAACTTCATTGTGCTTAGGGTGAGGACTGACGTATGCCGATAAGGCTTCATTATCAAACTTTAACAACATTTAACAAGTGAATAAATTAAAAACAATTTTCCAGATATATACTTAACAAATGGCACGAAACATGGAAGTCAATCCAGTCCACTGGCAGATGGTATATTGCACGTTACCTATACAGTGATTCGCGTCATAATTTTTATGAAATATTCTTCCATAATTTATTTAATATACAGTACCGGTAAGTAGATGACCCCAAACTTCTGTCTTAACTGTCAAATGTATAAATATAATTCCTGCATATACAATTAAACTTTCATGAATTTCTTTTTTTAAATATGACGAGTCATTATACAAAAGTTAATGTAACAGTGTGTATAGAATGTAGAATGATGAAAAGCTGTGCGAAAAGTGCTTAATGAATATATAGATCACATGCCATTTCTTGTTTACCTGTGAAATTACATACCGTACAGAGATGACTGCTAAAAATTGCAAATGTACAAAGTGTTCGATACTATCGTGTGCATCATTCTGGGGGCCTGCCAGTTCCTCACTGTTTTCCACAAATAACATCCACCTGTTAAATTGCTAACCATCACAGCTAATCTACAACCACCGTAAAGTTCGTCGACTTTCGTGCTTCCGACAGTGAGCTATACCTACCAGAGATAGCATCCGTCGCCGTGACGACCGGAGCCATGTTGTCGTGTCAACAATGTCACAACGTTGTTACTAGGCACAAAACTGGGAATATATTCAATGTATATATCAACAAAAACAATCCACCTGAACTGTCAGTGTATTTCTCTCAAAATGGCAACATTAGTGAACTGCTACAACACTTTTCTGCACAGTTTGAATAATAATGATAATAGCCGTAATGTAGTGATCACCATTTCAGTGAGTGCCACACAGTGCAATAGGTATATGTACACAAATGAAAGCATCTATCCATGTTCATAGTCCACCTGAAAGGCACCAAAGGCTCGAGGCCTTCCACCACGCTTGAAATCGTACATAAACGAAGAAGTACACGCGTACGTACAAAAATATGGGCTTTTAAGTACGCAGTTGTATGGAGTACACAATCAGTCCCTTGCTTCAAGCTGGCTTTTCTGTACAATATACAAAGTCCCTCAGGCTTGCACCCTCTGCGGATACAGTCCAATCGCTTAAGCCGAAAACGGTTTCGACGAGATATCGATATCGGGAACCGTCCCGTTTGACCAATCAGGTGACGACGATGTTAAGTCTCTTTGTTTTTGTCTGCAAACTGAGAGAGAGAGACAGACAAATTGAAGGAGGGGAGGGTGGGAGACCACCACAAGATCACCAAAGCTCTGGCAACTCCAGACTCCAGACTCCTGGAGTTGCCTCCCCCTAGGTGGCCCAGCCTTCTAGCCGCGATCTTTTGGCCATGGGTCCGTCATAGTCGTTCGTGTGTACATTGACCGGGGAGGTGTTGTTGCTGTGAGAGATGTGTCCTGGTGAGAGGTGTCCAGTTCCGGTCGACGGCGGATGTAGTTGTTGTTGTTGTTGTTGTTGTTGTTGTTGTTGTTGTTGTTGTTGTTGTTGCTGTTGTTGTTGTTGTTGTGGTTGTGGCTGTGGATGATGACTAGATGGTGTCGTGGAATCTCGTGGAGGCGAGATCGGTTCGCTTTTGATATTCATAGGTGTCATTGTGTTGATGGCAAGGGGAGATAAGTGATGACCAGAGTTGACAGTGTGAGGGACCGTTCTGTAACGAAAAAATAATAAACATGCATACATCATCCAAATATTAATTGATGTTATAGTATCAGTACAAGGATCATTTTAACAATCGGCTCAAGGACCCACAATTTCTAATGTCAATACTCCAATTCTACAATTCTACAGCTAAAATTAATTACTTTGGAGATCAATTAGTTAATCTCTACAGGGCTACGGCTACAGGGACTCTGTAGGCCGGTATAGGGTTTGGTCGGCTACAGCTACAAGGCTACAGCTACAAGGCTACAGCTACAGGGCTACAGCTACAGGGCTACAGCTACAGGGACTCTGTAGGCCGGTATAGGGTTTGGTCGGCTACAAGGCTACAGCTACAAAACTACAGCTACAAGACTACAGCTACAAGACTACAGCTAGAGGGCTACAGCTACAGGGACTCTGTAGGTCAGTATAGGGTTTGGTCGGCTACAGCTACAGAGCTACAGGGCTACAGC
>JAUTBV010129890.1:0-12262 GCA_032361325.1 Lepetodrilus fucensis | reverse complement strand
TGTATATCATCGATCACTGGCCAACATGTATGAGGACGGGTAACTTCTCAGACTTACCAGTCCTCATGTCTGGCAATGAACTTGCTGGGGTTTTATACACTGCCCTAATTTACTACAATATCTGTATGTCTTCATATCATATTCTACAGAACCAGTGGAAATTCGCAGATGAATTTCATATAAGATAAACAAGATATATCAGCGAGCAAGATGTCAGGTAGAGAGAAAACCACAGCACAGTCTTCCCCGCCGTAATCATTGGGTTCGTCTGCCGCGAAGAAGTTTGGAGATAGACCCGGACTTCCGTTCCCCCAGTACCACTGTCCTTCCACCTCCTGATCTGACGCACCAACCCAGTACCAGCCAACCGTTATTCCTGCAAAATAAATTGTGCATAGTTAATCTTCTCCATGTTGAATTGTTCTAGTGTGCATGTGTTTTGGGCGCGCGCGCGCGCGCGCACACACACACACACACACACACACACACATACACACACACACACACATAAACAGTGTGTCCAGATATTCATGAAAGTGTGCGCTGGAAGGCTGAAACCTCAGATTTTGCGAAAACGTCCGAATGAATTTGCATTGCCTCGTCCATTTAACTGGAGAAATTAGCCGCTCTATGAGAACGATTTCATCTATAATTGTCGCAAGACAGAAAATACAGAAAATATGTAAAAATTGAAAACCAGTGTGACATACGGCAAATGTAGCTTATTGCTCAGAATACTTATGTAGACAAATCAAATGTACATACTTTCAGGTAACAATACGTTTAATCATGAACTATGTCAACAATCTATATGCCTTTAAAATAAAAACACGTACCTTGGTGTGCGAATGCATCTGCTATCGCTTGTTTCCGAGCATATGTGTGAATATTCAACAGCATACCACCTTTGTCTATGCAGTATGTGTTGGCTTCTGACCATGTGTGTCTCACTGTAGGTATCTGCATCGCAAACAGTGTGCCGTACCGCCGCATGTCATGCCACCCTTTAGGTAAACCAGCTGTAGACAGAAACACAGTTCAAATACATAAATAATGTAAATGTGAACATGTATATTGCGCCAAATTCCATGCTTCAGAAGCATGTTCATAGCGCTACATTATTACCCCGGTCAATGGATCTGTGCACTCAATTCCTTCTCGCAACTCCATGGGAGTATATAATCCAAACTGCCATTCAAGTCGCTACAAGGTTATCATTCACAATTTCATCTCATCCTTACGGGTACCCATTCTCTGCTGGGTGAACAGATGAATAAGCAGATTATCGTACATGGCCTACAACCAATAGGGTTTTCATGGGTTTTGATACGGGCTTGAGATTGTCCCTACCAACAACATTACAATGGTCATTTCCCTCTCCACTACTTAACATTTTGGCTTTTTGCCATGTTTTATTTTTTATTTTCAATAACTGTACACGCCAAATTGTTAGAACATGTATACTCTTAGGGCACACATTTTCTGTGCAGATCAAAAAATAAATTGTTTTCAACTTTTGAAACTTCACAAGTAAAAGTATATGCTCCCTGGAAACTGGCTGACGGACTGTGTTCTGGAAACAGGTTGGAAAAAAAACAAAATAAAACTGCTTCTAACTCGACGCAAGTTAATTTCGTTTCAAGCAATCAAAGCGGTACTTTTGCTCTAGAGTACAGGTGTTAGGAGAACAGAGAGTACAAGTGTGCGCTGTCTACATTTGTCAAGCATTAATCGAATATTAATCTCGGACAATACATTTTCCTCTCCACACATTGATTTCAAATGTTCGTACATTTTTCTTGTAAAATGAAAAAGTGAAGTACCCCTTAATTAGGATTTAACTATAGATTGAATTGATGAGATTTTCTTTACAATGCTAGAACAGCTAAGAAAAATATATTTGTCAGACACCGTATTGAATAGTGAAAAGCACTAAACAAAGAAATAATTTGGTACCGTATTTTATGCGAGGCAAGAAGTAAATAAAATATCTGTCTACAAAAATATCTCTCCATCTCTCTCAAGCAGTGAAATTGCAACACATGTACTATATTATACTTTCAGTCAAAAAATAACAAAAACAGATCACATAATTTACTATTATAATTAACTGTATTTCTATACATGTAGGTTACTCTAGTATTTGTTATTATTTATTTTCATCATCACCTTATGCCACTGAAGTTATACATGTACATGTAAGTATGTTCACTATGTATAGTTCTAACTCATAATTAATTATACTTACCAGACGCACTAACGTAGTAGTCTACTGTGGATACGGGGCTCCATGGCGCACTAGTATTCCAATCAAGATACAGAAAGCATTTCTTTAGGCTGGTCTGATAGCCAATTCCACTGCAATACGAGTTGTAGCACTTCGTAACGCAGTCATTTGCAGAGTCCGTATTAGCTATCTCCTTCCACAATAATAAGTGACTAAAATTTGCAGAAGACGTTTTCATCCACCCTTCATCACTACAACGTGTGTAGGATGCGATATGAATAGTTCCAAATGTAATAAGTACACACACTACAGGCAATATTGTTTGCATGGCACTTACAATACAATGTGTATACCAACCAGTACACAATCGCATCCAAGCAGTAATAGTCATATTATGCCGTTAACATTTAAGAGTGTCTGGGGTGCGTTCAAGCTAGAATACGTATCGATATAATTATTATGTATTGCTACAGAAGCCGTTCAGTCAGCACGCGTAGCAATACGTATACTTTCCACTACGGGTCTGGGGGCGGGATGTAGCGCAGTGGTAGAACGTTGGACTTCGGAGCCAAAGGTTCCAAGTTCAAATCCCGTCCCGGCATCAATGTTCGCGAAAGTTACCTTTCTGACGCGATATTGATAGGATGCACTGACTGTAGAGTGGCAATGCAGTTATCATCCTTGGTCTTGTCAGTACCAGCCGGTGTTCGCAGGTGTACTGCAACATTCAGCGCTACGGATGTTGCAGGTTTCCTCCTGCCCTAAACTGACAAGAAGTGATATTAGTGAAAGATTCTAGAAAGCGACTTTAAACACCAATTAAAAAATTAAAAAACTACGGGTCTCCCAGGCCGTGTGCTGTGTAGGAAAAGCGATACGCACGAAGCCGTTCAACGAGCAATACATGCAGTAGCTACTGGAGGGCAAAGTATTGTATTGCATGTATTCTAGCTTGAACGCACCCCTGATGGTCTGTGCTCTGCGATTGACTAGCACGGGTGTCAAGTGTCGCCGTCTAGGTTTATGAAGATCTATCGATTTTATTTCCAAGGTAATTTTTTTTATTGGTCTCTCTCAATATGTAATTCAATTAAAAAGCCATCGGCTGGTAAATGTTGAATATATTAGCTACATAAAACGGTATTCTAAAAAAAATGTAATAGGGCCTACATCTAATATTTGTAGATATTTGGCAGATCATAGAATTGTTATATATTTAATTTAATTTTCAGTTAAACAGACACAATGATTGTCAATGAGTGTGTCTAGATTTGACACAATCTTTGAATCCATATCTGATCCAATTGATTTACATATTTCGGAATCATTGAGCATGTTTGGAACGTCTATTTCCTTAATAATTATAATTTGTCCTTCTGCATAGAAAGCGTAGGTTTACTGGCTAAGTAAAAAAGTGTTCAAAGTGTCTTGCAATGTGATCATACCTTGTCTTAGAAGAAATAATCTGAACAGTATGTTCTCTATATTTCAATATAAACATGTTCCAATCGGATTTAAAATGAATTAAGATATTTATTGAAAATGCACACCAGTGCAGTGTATTTTAAACATGATCTGAATAGCTGAACAGACAAAATCAAAGGTCACTGGGGATCATGAGGGGAAACTTTCATAAAAACCATGCAGCTCATAGCTGAGTAATGAGGGTTTTTTATACTCCGTTGATATGTTTCTTTCTTTCTCAGTTACTCAAACTGGAAACAAATGATATAAATCACGATCATCATCAGCAGCACGTGAACCAATCAGATAAAATAACTTCAAATAGAGACAGGGTGTTTATTCAAATGCGCATATGCGTGCATCCGATTTATTCATAATGTCAAAGCAATGTTTGTACCATGTACATGATATACCACTTTGAGTGGTTAAAAAGAATACAGTTGAATTCAATAATACAATTCAAACCAGATATGTTTAGTGCCTAAATCAGGCATAATACTAATACTTGTATTAGTGTTCTTACATCCATAGCAATTCATCGTGCACATAATTATTCATATTTAATACCAAGCTAAAATTGTGGAAGAATCTTATTTTCTTTACTACCAATAATAACATGTGTTGCATTCATTGTCTTTGCAGAAGAATTGTTACAGTGTCCTATTACTTGCCTATTACTTGCCTATTGCTTGCTGAATGTTACTACAGTAATCACTGTTAGCATTATTCAACATTTTCATGGTTGGGATTTACAACATCAATGCTATTATCCTGATTGCATGTCATTAATACAGAACTAAACTTAATAGGCAAATGCTCACGTAATATCCTCTCTGTGAATGGCGGCTTTACATTGAAATGATAAATATAAGTCATAAACAAAGAATGTAAATGAAATAAGTCTTAGCTATAATTAGATGCTTGGATACTTCTATACAAAACTAAGCAAATTGTATAGTTTGTAAATATTGTAAAATATGGCAGAATAGTATAACCATGTTAAAGTAGTGATACATTTGACATCTATCAATCCAGTGACTACCCAGCAGCCATACACAGATTCAACCTCTCAACTAGTACACGATGTTAATAGCCCTTAATTGGCTAGATAAAACAACAGCATGCACATTCCTACGAAGTAGGCATTTTACTTCTATATCAGCTGTTTTACTTCTAAAGCACCTGTTTTACCCTCTAGAACAGCTGTTTTACTTCTAAACCACATATATGTTACTTCTAAACCATCTGTTTTACTTCTAGAACACATACCTGTTTCACTTCCATAACACCTGCTTATAACATGTTTTACTTCAATAGCACATTTTACTGCTATAACAAATGCTTTACTGCTATAAGTATAACAAATGTTTTACTCTAATAACAAACTTCTATAACACATATTTTACTTCAATAACATGTTTTACTTCTAAAACACTGGAGATATGACTGTGGTGTGAGAAAACTCAAGTTTGATGTTGGTGATCATGGTGAGGGCTCTTTCATAATAAATACTACAACGTCAATGATTATCAGCCTCATATGTTCTCCAGCTTCTTCACCACGTTTGTTGCTATAGATCTGAACACTGCAGCCTGTCAACAAAACATTCCACACTTTTCTTTCTTTCTTTTCTTTCTCTCTTTTTTTTATTGGGGTTTAAAGTCGCTTTCTAGAATCTTTCACTAATATCACGACTTGTACTAAAACATTTGCTACCAAATAATATATCCCTCCAGGGTGAGCACTCCAACTATAACATGTGTCTGTTGTTTTCCCGTAACACATTGTCATGTGTGCTTTGAGCATACTATCAGGAGTGCGTTATTACACCGGTTGGTACTGACAGACCAAGGATGATATCTACATTACCAGATATACTTAGTGCATACATTTCACAGCCATTCCCCTGAACACTCTCAATGATGATAAGCATAACTGACCCTGACAACGTGCTTTGTACATCGCCATGGTATTGCACATCTTGGGGCTGCTCCTTTCTAGCTGTTCTGTCTGTACTTTCTGGCCGAGACATGCACAGTTACACTGAACAGAGCCGCCCCCTTAGTTGTCTGGCATATATGTGGAGACATTGATGTACTGGTACATGGCAGCGAGAACGCCTTCAATTCCATGTACACACATTGTATTACAGCAATGACCCTACCTGTTAGCTACGTATATGGTTGAGAGACAACTATAGGCTGGTATATAACATGCTGAACCTACCTGTGCGCTCTCTGGTTGAGATACAACTATAGGCTGGCCAGAATCCGACAGTTCTCTTATAGCACGAGTCAGCGGAATATCTCCTGGAAATTAAAATATTAACTTATGCTGAAATCAGTGGAGATTGGAGAATAACATTGATTGTTGTCAAAATGCTCAATTGGGGAATGAAAATATGAAATTGATATGAAATGATGTTGAACAAACTAATTTTGTTTTCTGAAAATATTAACCCAGTATATCCAGCTTGAGCTCTTTGGCGATCTTCTCGGCCCCATCCTGTCCAAATATGTGTTCCTCGTGCCCGCAGTTTGGACACACGAACACGCTCATGTTCTGAACCAGACCAAGCACAGGGACGTTGACTTTCTTGAACATTTCCGCACCGCGCCGTGCATCTTGTAGGGCGATGTCTTGAGGCGTTGTCACCACCACTGCACCTGTAGATTAGGAAACATTGCAGAAGGATGCGTGTGCTACCAGGAAATATAGGTCTAGGATATTCTAAATTAAAATATGGAAGTATTCCTCAGCCAGGAACAAAAATACAGGCTTTCACTAGACATGCCAATGATCCAAATAAGTTTTTAATTAAAATTCATGTACCTCAAATTGAACTTCACAGCATGAAATTCACTTTAACTCGTTAGCTATATACTTAAAGTGCAACACTGATTAGAAAGTTATCACAGAGCAAAAAGTCTGGGGGCCTATTCTAATAATATATGTAGCATTTTCATAGCCCTACAATATGAATCTTTAAGATTGTCGTACGATTGTAAGAACATTATGTTACTGTACCTGCGAGAGGGACATTCTGTGAGATGGACAGCTGGACATCGCCTGTCCCGGGGGGCATGTCTATCACCAGGTAGTCCAGGGGATCCCAGCGCACCTGTAGTAGCAACACTTTTTATCTGTCTGTCTCATTTAACATTGCAGTGTCTCCATCAAGCTATGCCGCAGTAGTATCTCTACAGCTGCCATAACCATCACTCACTACATATCAACATCAGGCTATCGTTTCTCTCATCCTCGAAAACCCAGGCCATTATGACTACACTAACCTCCCATCAAATACCCTGGGATCACTGTCTATGTATAACTCTGGTTTTTTTTTACATTGAACAGCCCGACTGAATATATGAATACATTATATTTATATCAACCAATCAGAGTCCCACTAGACACGTGACTGTTGCATGGGGGTTACGTGTGCTCTAAATATATATCGATTTAGAGTTATATTCGACCAGCTTGGATTGGTCAATATATTTAGAGCACGTAAGCCCCACGCAACAGTCATGTGTCGAAAACGGAATTCTATATAGATGTAGTGATCCCAGGGTATTTGATGGAGGTTAGTGTAGTCATAATGGCCTGGGTTTTTGAGGATGTGTTTCTCTAAGCTCTCATATCTACTACGAGGCCATATAAGGACACTTGTAGCCATCTCTAATATATGGAGACTGAGCACTTTCTAGAGTGCTATGGTCTCATGGTGGATATGAGAGCTTCGAGAAACAATATCCAGTTACCATCAAAATATAAACACACCAGTCTGATGAATTTCTCTACAGCTGTTAATATATTGTAAATCACGAAATTAATGCGTCACTAATTTACTGCGACCTCTAGATTTTAGACATAAATGCGACACCAATAAAATGCGAATGGCTATATCTCCATTCATGTTTGTTCGTCAGTCTTACATTTAATGCGCAGCAATTAAATGTGACAATACGCATTAATATTCTCCACGCGTTAATTTCATCATTTACAGTACCATCAGCACATGACAGAAGTTTCTATCAAGATATACTATAGAGCCAAAGACACTTCTCCACAGTTGACTTTAACCATCAACACACATACAGAAATCAATCAGTTTCCATCAAGGCACGCTCAAGTTTCTGATTGTCTGACGAGTGTCTACACATGGCATATCTATCTGTAAACTACTTGGTAAAACAATGCCAGCTTCTCAGATGACATGCTCACCTGTCTGATAAGTTTCTCCACAGCCGACATAACCATGAGTCCTCGCCAGACAATAGCTTCTGTTTCCCCAACAAGGAATCCCATAGACATACTGTGGAAACACCAATGACGTGTGAATATGTGTTGTATTGATGAACGGAAATGTTCTCAGAAGCACCTTAGCCTTAATGTAATTAATTCATCAGCTTTAATACTTGCTCTTGAAGACCATATTCTTAGACCATCGTACTTTTTTTAAATGACTCCAGCACGTGTGTGTGAGTGTGTATGTGTGTTTGGGTGTATGTGTGTGTATGTGTGTGTATGTGTGTGTGTGTGTGTGTGTGTTGGATGAGTGTGTGTGGGGGGTGGGCATATGTATATATGTATGTGTGTGTGTTGGATGAGTGTGTGTGGGGGGTGGGCATATGTATATATGTATGTGTGTGTGTGTGTTGGATGAGTGTGTGTGGGGGGTGGGCATATGTATATATGTATGTGTGTGTGTGTGTGTTGGATGAGTGTGTGTGGGGGGTGGGCATATGTATATATGTATGTGTGTGAGTGCATGGATGGTTGCATGGTCAGCAACAAGCTGTTTGGTTACAAACATGCAATTTTGAAGTTTGTTTGTAGGTATTTCTGATTTCAATATAACTACCATTGTATTCCATAGTTCACCAATGGCTTCATCATATTATCTGGAGAAGAAAGAAAAAGAATGTTAAATAATAAGCTTATCCCTAAAGACAGAGGGAAAATGTAACACTTGCATGTAACACTTGCACACATGAACTCTTAAAACGAAACAATGTATTACTAGTTCATGAGCATGAATATTGACTACTGAAAAAAAGTAAACAAAATGCTATTTCTGCAATGATTCCACTATTGTAACATTATACGATATACTGTCACTGTACCTGCTGTGAGTTCAGGTTCGCCCTTTAAGTTCATCATCTTGGGTATGGATGGTCCGTACACATCAGCATCCAGCAACCCGACAGCAACAGTCTGAATAATAAACACAGTAATAAACAAGTCCACATTGTAATACGTTAACATTGCAGTTAAAACGTAACCCGACAACTTCATGACTACATACTATGAGCAATTGGTTGCATGCATGGAATTGAATTCTTCAAAGGCACGTACCTTATTTAATAACATTTATAACATTTATGATTTACCAGTAAATATATATTTGTGCAGGCAAATAATTCTATAAATTACTGTTCACATTTATAATAGAAATGAAGAATGGAATACTTATAGCATACTTTCATATATACACAGTGAAAGAAATAACAATAAACACACTAAAGTGGAAAACTTTGAGTCAACTCACTGGTTCATTGGCAGCAAGGGCTAGAGCCAGATTCACTGCAACATATTTTTGTTACCGTATTTATGAGAGGTCTATAAAATACCGTAAATTCTACTCAAGACAAACATCTATTTGAGGCAGGCTACAATGTAATTCTTTTAACATTTTATGAACAATATTTTAAAATGTGCTCGTATATTACATACTGTAAATCCTTGAATAATAAGCCTGCGTATAGCGTACAGCATAGCATAGTACACCTTGGGTGAGTTCAAATACGCAAGCGGCTTGCAAGCAGCTTACCATACTAGCCACTGTATCAATAGTCGTATGAACCATACATCGGACAGGGAACCAGTTTAGCTAAGCGGGTTACTCAGCGCTTGTGTCTTTGAACGCGCCCCTTGTATGCCCACCTGCTGTTGTGGATTTTCCAACTCCGCCTTTTCCAGAAGCAACAACTAGCACTTTCTTTACTCCATTGATCGGTTGTTGCCATGGCAACCCACGTGCCATGTGTTCTTTGCGTAGCTCATCAGCTGATTTCTTCCTATCAGTAGAGGAAGCTGCCACACCCTAATTAGATTAATGTAATTAGGATAACAACTTATTTATTGTCAACCAACTTTTCAACATCATCGTTTTATTTACTGTTATAAATGTGCCCTCCAAAACTACAGGCCCTTAATTTTTATGAAAATTGAAATAAAATACAGCACAACCTTTTCATTGTTGCGTTAAGCTTATTCTTGTAAAGGGGACCTAATTCCTTGGTAATAATCATAATAGAAAAAAATATTAGGTATACCTCAATTGAGGCGTCTATGAATGTGTGATTATGTATGCGTTAGTAACTTTGATTAATTTATATTTAGCATTTCTTTAAAAACAGAATGGATTATTGAAACTCACAAGGGCCAAAAGGGCAGCACAGAAATGAAATTAGCATGCCTGACAATGATTTTAAGTGCATTTGGCGTTTTTATACCCTGTAAGTAAAGTATTATTTGTTCATGAATATGTCTTCGCTACTGACCATTTTACAATTAAATGTTGATTGAGGGCGTTGTACTTGTGAACTACAGGAATTTGGAAACTGTCTTCAATCATATGGAAATAAAAGTGTTCATGGAAGATGGAGGAGTGAATTTCAACTGGATCCACATTTGTGTATGTGTGTGTGTGTGTGTGTGTGTGTGTGGTTTCGTATTTACTATACTAGTTTAAAAGTGAAGTTGACCTTATTTGAACTATTTTGTGTTTTACTTAAGATTGCCAAGCACATAAAAAACCTCTGCATTGTGTTCTAGCTTGACCGCCGTGCACACTGCATAGACGTTTTCCCGTTTACCACGGAAACTGGTATATGTCATTTTCGCTTGAAGTGGTATAATACAATAGTTAAATTTAAGCATGGCAATTATTTTTTTGGGAAAATACCGAAGAAGTGAGTGTTGTTTATTATTAACATTATAAATTAGATACAATCGTCATTGCATCCCGAGCAGCTCGCTTCGAACCTTAATTTTAATCTATTAAATACCACGGAAGCCCGTCATACTGCGACGATATATTACGAGCGCTTCATTCAATTCCTCTAAGCGACACCTAAATTACGAATATTCCTCCGAGTAGTGAATGGAAATATGAAAAAAGTACGTACAAATGGATTTGTATGTGACGACAGATACCGTTGCAAGAATGACAAGTACTTGCATCTTCTAGCAATATGCACGTTCTTAATAAATAACATTTCTTATGACGAAATCGGTGGGTTTTCACAAACTCTTCTTCTTATGGAGGTAAACATATATGTAAGATCAAAAAGTTGCTTCAGCTTTACGAAACGAAATATATCCAAACGTACGAATTTTGTGTCTAGATCTGATAGTTATCGTAATAGTATGATAACAAAATAAATAAACCGAAATTGTTTTGCCATTAATATAGCCTCAACTGTGTACATATATGCAATGCTTTGCATGTTTGCTCATTGGAATTCTAACAACATTGACATGATTATATTATAATTATAAGCCTAATCGGGGGAAAAGATTTATTACCAACTGAGACACCACCTTAGGCTATATAGTTGTTGAATTTCTTTATTGCAATGAAATGTTATGAAACAACTTGTATCTGTGTACCACTGTAAGTGGGCTTTTTTCCGTGGAATACATGTATAAGTCTATTGATCAGTTGATTTATTGATATTAATTAGTGATATCAAATTGCGGCCTTAAATACGTTATAAGGATTGTAAGACATGCAAGATTTGTCATTAATCTATACTATAATACCTTGATATATTGAAGTTACTAGAGTAGGGCTACTAATAATGCCGCCTTAATTATAATAGTTAGCCTACGTAGCCTAGTTATTGTGATGGATAGCCTATTCGTAAACACATTCCTTTCTAGATCATGTTGATACACACACACACACACTTTGCTTTTAGTTAATTACAACAACAACAACATTAGTTTATGGTTATTTGTACCCCAAATGCCGATGTACTTGGACTGATTTAATAAAGGACTATTTGTGTTCCCTCTGTGTGTGTGTGTATGCGCGCGTGCGTGTGTGTGTGCATGTGTGCGTGTGTGTGTGTGTGTGTGTGTGTGTGTGTCCGACGTACTATATCAAGTAATTATACTGTCAAAGTAAGAGATATGTGCATTCTTACATTCCTTCGAGGTAATGGCCTGATCAAATCATCGAATTAGTTCAGCTGGCGATTATTTGTTCAACTCTTCCAGTACCGAATGCAATGTTCAATATCTTCGGCCATTTTATAATTCCCGGGGGAAAAAGGAAGACTCAATGTATGAATGATAAAATATAGTTTTAATGGTTATGAATTGTAAGCAGGAATGACTATATTATTGTGAAATTGTAAAATGAAATGATGTAAATCATTGACAAACTTCTCACTCACACAATCACGGACTATATTATACATATATATATATTTATCACATAACATAGCATGTTTGAGTGCAATAACACCCATGCAATAAATAATAAATATTGCACTA
>JAUTBV010129879.1:0-12265 GCA_032361325.1 Lepetodrilus fucensis | reverse complement strand
GTGTGTGTCTGGGTGTCATGTGTTTGTGTGTGTGGGTGTGGGCCTTGTGTGCGTGTGTGTGTGTGTGTGTGAGTGTGCCATGTGTGTGTGTGTGTGTGTGTGTGTGTATACACCAGGCAGTCTCTCTGACCTAGTGCCATGGTATGTATGGATCTACAGCTGTGCTGCATGTGTCACATATCAACAATGATGAAATAACTCCTTGAGTCGTCAGTAATATAGACTACTACTATACCACACTTTGAAATGTAGTATGTTACCAGGTACTCTGAAATGTCATAGCTTTAGAATAGGATATGGTTAATTTAGTTAGCGCTATGAGCATGGATATGGGGCATCATATAAAGATTTAATTAAGGAAATAATGCTAATTACTGATGATTAATATTAATTTCTATTTGCCACTCACTGACGAGCTTGCTCTCTAGTTATCTATACTTTCTTAATTTGAACGACATTCTGTATTATGGTGAGAACATGATCTGTGACAGACAACATTTCTAATGTCATGTGTATTACAAATATAGCAAATTTTGTAGTTGACCCTGGCCACCAGGTCATTGAAGCATTATGTCTCAGACCTAGTACATGCTACACTTCCACAATGTTTCAGCATTAAATCCTAATGTTGAGAACTGCTGCCATATTTGGCTATATTTTATGAGTGCATCATTCGCAATATTACTGTTAAAAAGCAAATATCAGTTCACCATAAGCATATTTAAAAAATAACATGATTTATATTATAAATAATGTTTGCGAAGAGGCATTAGTTTAGATGTTATTCTTTTCACCAATTTTTGTTGTTCTACCTTGATAAAACAAATACCTGTAATGAATAATTGATATTAATTAAAGAGTATTTTCCAATGCACATGATCATGCATGCACACACATACACGCATACTTGCATGCCACACACAGATACACACACCACACACACACACACACACACACACACACACATACACACACACAGACAGACACACACACATACATACACACACAGACAGACAGACACACACACACACACACACACATACAAGCATACATGCACGTACACAACACTTTTTCATATGTCATCTATTACTGTTCCTCTTAATAACTCTTTCTTTCCCTTCGACCAAAGCATATGTTTGCCACATACATGAGAACTGTGGGTTATATGTAGACTAGTGCATACCCTATATCTGTGCACATCAGGCCATAGCATGTACACCCCAGTTTATGACCAGCCTATCTATACTACACCTTTAAGAATGCATAGTATAGTGGCCAAACTTTCAGCCACAGACAGAAAGAAAGAAAGAAAGAAAGAGAAAGAAAAAAAAGATAAACAAAAGGAGAGAGAGACAGGAAGAGAGAGAGAGATGCATGGACAGATGGACAGACAGACAGAAAGAGAAGAGACAGGAATAGAGAGACAGAGAGAGAGAGCACACACAGAGAAAGACAGATATACAGAGACACAGAGAAAGACACAGACAGAAAGAGAAAGACAGACAGACAGGAAGAGATAGACAGAAAGAGAGAGACACACATAGAGAACGACAGAGACATATATACAGAGACAGACAGACAGACAGATAGACAGACAGACAGGCAGACAGACAGACAGACAGACAGACAGACAGACAGACAGAGAGAGAGTGAAGAGGAGACAGCTATATATATATAAGATACTGAGAGTGATAAGAACAGGTGGAGGCATACAGTTTGATCTCTCCTATCTCAGTATCCAACAGATTCACCTGGCCGCCTGTGGATTCTGTCTGCACTTGCGCCTTGTACTCGGAGGCAACACAGTAATTTAATGCATGTATATACTTCCTTATCTCTCGACACCTGGAAATAGTTGCACCAGCACCTTCACTAACACAACAATGTTTAGTTCCTGTGCATATGGGTTTATTTCATCATAGGCTCAACCATACCATCATGTAAGAACAGAAGCCATGAACCACTGACCTATTGCATGATAAGCAAGGCATGGCCAGAGTCTGCTATTGAAGATGCCAAGCCACATTTAATGTGAGCGTTGGAAGATCGGAATTTATTAATCAAATTGAGTCATAGTCCATTATGTTGTTGGTCGATCGACTAATACTAAATCATCCATAAAGTATCAGAGTTTCTATTGATTTGGCTACTGGTGTTATGGAGTAATGGCTACAGGTGTTGCATGTTTTGTTATGCTGTAAACTGACAAGTTCATGTACATACATGAATATCGATATGGGAATTGCAATCTTTAAAGTCACACCTAGAGAAAACGCAATATGACATTGTATAGTTTAGTTATCTGGAGATGATGATCTGTTAGATTGGAAGAGCTGGTATAGTCCTTGTTAAAGATGTTTTGTGGCATAATTTCCTGATTTGTTAATAAAAAAATTGTCATTTCTGGTTAGATTTAAACCAAAAGAAAATGTGTGGCAATTAAAATGAAAATTAACAACTTCTGCCAACTTTGCAAGAAAATTGGACATTGGAGGCAATCTTTAGAAATAAAGTTTCTGGAACAATAAGGTTCATTAAATGTTTTACAAAGAACTCTGAGATGTTTTGTTGACCTGGAAAAAAAAGTGAATGACAAAGATGTTGTAGAGGGAGGGAATCTTTCGAAAGATGTAAAACAAATCTTTCAAGAAATTTATATTTTAGAATTATTCGTCAATTTTGACGAAAAATGTCTTTAACAAGGACTGTTTCCCATTAATGTGGCACAGTTGCCCACAGGAACTTACCTGAGTGAGTTGTGGGCAGTCTTGGGTGTGGCCCGCCACATACAGGATGTGTCCTCGTCTGTTGAGCACCAGGAGAAAGCCAGACCGAGGAGATAGACTGTGATCACTCGTACACTGATCTGTAATCAGGAAATGAGAAGAGGATAATCAACAACACATGATTTTGAAATATATATATTCCTCATGGAGTTGAGAAGGAAAGTGGGTGCACATTTGTCCAGTGGCTGAAGTAATATTGTAGCACAATGAGCAGGATTTAAATCTACTGTATATCAAAAAGGATAAATCTATGAAGACCCTGTTCATGTAAATCTATTATGTATTAATTGTAAATGTGTGCCATCTTTGTGAATAAAAGACGAAAGTAAATAATAGTAATCAAAGTAAATCTCTGAATTCCTGGATTCCTTTATGTCATTTTTCAAAGTAAATTTACTTTTGAGTAGAAAAACTGACAGACAAAATAATACACATGAGTATACTATCCATCTCGGAAGGTTAAAGTAAATATTTTTTATATAAATTATACTGATTTGTATTACATTTATAAATATGAAAGGAGCCACTGAAATTCTTTATTTCCTTTTTGCCGTTTTCTCCAGAAATCGACTTACTTAACTGCTCTAGGGGAATGTTTAGGAGCTAGTTGCTCCTATCTCTGTCTCCTATCCTATCTCCTAGCTGCTCCTGTTCTGTCTGTACTTTCTGTCCGATGCATGCGCAGTTACACTGTGCAGTGTTGATCCTTGGTAACTGCGCACGCGTCAGACAGAAAGTACGGACATTACAGATAGAAAGGATCAGGCCCTAGAATAGGAGTATTTGGGTGAGAACAAGGTGTGACACAGACTATATCCATGAGAGACATGACAATATACAGAAGAATGATTAACCTCAGCCAAGAAGCAAATACGGTAATAAAAATATGTTGTACGTGTTATCTTTGGTATCTAAAGAACGACAGTGTATAAAACTCCAGCAATTTCACTGCCAGTCAATAGGACTGGTAAGTCTGAGAAATTACCCATCCTCATACATGTTGGCCAGTGATCGATGATATACATATTAAAAAATGAACAAAAAGTAACACGACATGCGGGCGTGCAATGATAAAACGTTACCCGTCCTCGCTGAAAATAACCCATCGCGGGCGTGCGGATGGGCTCTATTTTGAACACTGAGAATGACTGCAGATAACTGGTACATCACAAAGACATTTCACTCCAATAATATAAAGCTCACTTCAGTTTCATAAAGGTGACTTTGAACAAATGTTTGGATGTCGAACAAACCAGCTCAACCAATAACCTTGAGTTCAATATTTAAAAGTACAGGTAAACATAAGAAAAAAATAATCCTAAATGTAAACAATTTGCGGTCAGGTACATGCCATATTTCGTCAGAAATGAAAAGGTCACAGATGCTCTATCTACAATAGTCATAGATGTCACCATGCCTTATGTCAACACACGTGAGATCAAGGTCAAGATGACATGTCTGTCATACTGACCCCAAGGTTACAAAAAATGTACACATTGAGACAAAAACAACTTTTGAACATGGTCCTAACTGGACAATATTGGTACTCCATGCCCGAGATTACGAAACCTTTTCAGTACAATTTCGTGCTCAAGCTCAAATTTCATATGGGAATTGGTGAACAAACTTGAGTTGAGTATGAACTCGTACTAAAAAATGTTTTGTAATCTCTGCAGACTCTGGGCCTGATGATATTTATGCTAGTCAGCATATAATATTATTATTGTGTTACTGCTATATCGCTATATATTATCAGTACCGGTAATGTTTTGTGGTAACCATAAAATGTACTTCTGATAAGTTAGTATCTGGTAATTTAATCATATTGAGTCCTAAAAAACCCAGTTGACAACGCCGTTTAAATGCAATAATGTATGAATGTAGCCATTGTGTGGTACAAAACACTCCTACAAGCCCAGAGATTACAAAATGTTTTTGAGCACGATCTCATGCTCAACTTAAAGTTATGTTCGCAAATATATACAATTTGAGCTTGAGAATGAAATTATATAATACACAGTATTAAAAAATTATGGGAATTTCCTGGTTTCTGTCAGTTGGGTTACCATTTTGTTAGTAGAGTGTCAGATGTACAATCCACACACTATGGGTTCAAATCCAATGATAGAAGGTCAATGGCTGCTTTTAACAGCTGTTTAACAACATCTAAGAACCCAGAATCATTATATAGCATACACTTGGCTACCAGAAACATAATACATATATAGCACTTACATTGGAATTTGGCAATGGTTAACTTGACTTCGAATTTCAAATGGTGCCACTTTTGGAAGCTAACGTTTAGCAATGTATATATCATGTTTATTGATGATTTTGTCTTGTATTAACAATCCATCAAAATATCAGGTGCTTGAATACTTCTAGTTAAACATTTCAAAATGTACTTTTAGGAATTGTTTCCCTCATTCAAGAATTAAACAGTCTAACACAACCAAAATATTATAGATTTCATAAAACATTGCCATAGAATATAGTTTCCCTATAGACTAAGCAATTCTAAATTTAACATACTAAGGAGATAATTCAGATATATGCGTAGGTGTTGATAGGAAATTAGCATCATAGAATTGATTCACTGTATGTGCGTCATCACAAAAGTGATGAAGGTTTGCTAGCTATAAATGTCAGGCTATCATAAACATTAAACACAAATTTAAAGCATTCGTTCACAAACATGTTCAATGTGTGCACATCTATTTTGTTAAAAGTAAGGTTAAATATTAATAATATTAACAATTTATTTCATAAATGTTAAGTTTGAACCATCCTCACAGCCTAGTATTAATAATAGTAACAATGTGTTTCCCACATGTTAATAGTTGAACCATCCTCACACACTCAGGGTACCACATATGAAGTGAGAATGGAATAAAAAAAATAAGTACCTCAGGGATGCAAGGATATGTTTGAACATGTATTTCTAAAAAAAATAACGACCTATTGTTTGTGCTGTATGTAAATACTAACTAAAGCAAGATAGCCTAAGATTAGTTGTGTAAACTGACACAGAGATGACATGAGAGCCTACTGTTGAAATTGCACTAAGGATATCGACAGCTAATCAGCAAATCTTTAGTTCTATGTAATACTAGATATGCCATGTATAGGTCTATGTATGGTACTACTGTAAATCATGAAATTTACGTGAGCAGAATATTAATGCGAAAAATGCGACCGCTGTATTATCGCATTTAATTGCTGCACATTAAAGGTAAGACTGGTGAAAAAATATGAATGGAGACATGGCTGTACGCATTTTATTGGTGTCGCATTTACGTCTAAAATCTAGAGGTCGCATTAAATTAGTGACGCATTAATTTCTTGATTTACAGTATCATGTTAGATTGCACATATATATAACCGAGTTCCATTCACAAATATATTTTTCTACATTAGTAGTAGCTAGGTTAACACAATGGGTAAAGCAAATGGGTAACAAGTGTTGCAGACAGGGTAACATGGCTTTGATGAATAAACAAGACTTAGGATGTTTACCAAGACACAGAATTAAATATCCACATTTAAAAATTACAGAATTAGTTTCTTTTTTTACTAGCACACCTTTTTTTTTTAATAATGTAATTTGATAATAATAATAATAATACAATAATTGTTGGTAATGCTAGTAATAATAATAGTGTATTTTGCACCACATATGGCTTGCTCAAAGAAGAAATGTTTACCGGTACTGGTATGTGAATTAATTAGTGCTTTGTTGCAGGGGAATATTTTACTCTTACGTGACAACTGTTTAATGTTGGCAGCATCTTAATAACCAGAGAACTTAATTGTGTATAGTTCGACAATAATAATGTATATTTTGTGAGTTTTATTTCATGGACATACAGTATTATTATTGTCCAAGGCCCCTATAAGCATGTTTTTCAGGGATCTGATTTATATTAATAGTATTATGATTATTGCACATTGGTGGGGTGATTGCACATCTGGAGAGTAAGTTTTATGGCTAGCTCTGCATTGAAGGAGATCAAATGAATCCACATAGCAGTAATACAACTGATGATGTTCAAGCTCAATATTAAATAATCTATAGGAAATTGAGAATAAAAGTATATGCATTATAGTTCATTCTATTATATTAGAATGGGGATAAATTCAATTTAGAAGTTATCAATTTACGATTGATACCTCTAAATTCCAAACAATTGTCCTTCATCCCCTAATTATCAATATGAAATAATTTAAGAAATTGAGAATAAAAGGATGAATAATGGATGTCTTTAGTTTGTTATTATTCAGGGTCCTAATTCCACTGAATGATAATACCGCTACAAGAGTTGTAACTCCATGCTAACGTTGTGACGACACGCATGGTTCCTCTTTTTTTGGGAAAGACAGTAAAATTGTGACGTGTTGGTCAGTATCCGTCTTCAGAACAATGATAGGGCTGCACAGTGAAAAAAGGTTTTCCCATTGTCATTATTAGAACCAATCAATCTTGGCATACATGGACACACCTCCAACAGATAAACGGACGTGATGCCCCACCAACCAGCCAAGGGTACCATAAAGCCGTGATATAGTATCCTGTGTATTATATACACAATGAATTCATGACTACAGCCAGTTTGGAGATTCCAGATTGGAGATTTGGTCATAATAATAATTTGGTGAGGTACAAATTTGATATATGCATATGTACTGTGTAATTTCTTTTTGAAATGGGACAATGCCCTACGATATGTCTATGATCTGGTGATCTTCCAGTGGAAAACAAGCCCCAAGCCACATTTATGGCAACTATATCAAACCCTGGACAAATAATTGCCTAGCTGCAGAACGGTAGCTATAAGATGCTATCTATTCTGGCACCCTATAGTGCAGAACAGATAGCAAAATAGTAAACGGGGCATCTTATAGCTACAGTTCTGCAGCTAATAATTGCCATGCCTGTTGCAGTGGAATTTGATAAGCCATTCCTTCTACAGCTGAACTAAGGATAAATGTACAGACAATACATCTGAAACTGGGGTGTGTTCAGGACACAATACTTTTTGCTACTGTTAGAGCTACAATAATAGTTCAGCAAACACTGGTAGTACTACTTTTTGCTTCAGCTTTTGAGCCTGTAGTGTTCGGTAGCAAATAGTAGGAAAACCCAAAGCATGAAGGGAATAGTTCAGCCTGCCATTACATTGTAGAAAAGTAGCGTAGTGTAATGTATACAATTTTATTGTGTTTTGAACGCAGCCCTGGGTTCATATGCACAAATGTAGTTCAACCAGTTTAGGCTAAACTAGGTTTAAGTGACGAGTTATACCACTGTCGGTATGATCCTTAAACTACGGTTTAACTAAACTACGTCTGTGCATACGGACCCCGGAGTTTAACTATGTAGAGTCAATCAATGATGTATATTAGTAGGATTAAGCTGCAAAATGCAACACATCATATCATCCACAGACAGTTATTCCTGCTAATGTGGGCCCCGAGCAGAAACGTGGTCATAAACAGTCTACTTCCGGTGAATCCAAAATCATCCGATCTCGACTAACGATCGCTGGCAGTGCATCTACACCTACATTTAGGTCACACACAAAACATGGCATATCAATGTATAGGCCTAATTTCAAATGATATGATTTGTATCTACTGTAAATGTAACTTATTCATAATTTACCCGCAATAATACTACTAGTATTTCCATTTCCAAGTCTCATTAGGACATCTCACGGCTAGACCTGTGTAGTACTTACTCTGATGTCAATATATACCCCCGCTTCGCACCTCGGCCATTATCTGAGCTTGTCGACGATGAGAGACCGTATCCTCTTGCATTAACTATATACTACTGTGTACACCACACATATACTAGTATGATATTAGTTGCTGTTTTTCAGGTACCACTATGGGTGGCTATATAAAAAAGTATGCACACACACACACAAAAAAAAGAACTTGAACTTGAACCTTGAAATGACGTTTTCATTTAGTGTGAACTATCTCGTCAATGTTCCAATACAGACTAAGTTAGTTACATTAAGTTAGTTATACTAATTAAAGGGAACTAGTTTACCGAGCAGCATTTATTGACGACGTTTACCAAAGGTGAGAGAAATCAATGCGCTCCGCTCCTATAACAGCCAACCAACCTATAACAGCGACACGTGAACATAGGCAAGGTAAGTAGGCTGCGCTGTGTAGTGGAGTGCTCATTTCAGCATACATACTAGCTCGGTTCAGTCTTTTTGCAATTAGTGCAAGTGTTAAATCACCTGTTCACATGTAAACATGCACCACGAGTGCTACAATTGGAGATATAATGCTTAGAATGTCCAGAACGATTATACGAGGTGACACACGCACGTAGCCTCTTGTACCTCAGCTTAGATTGTACTCGACGTTACCTGCAATGCTCTATGTATGTTATGTGCTTCTTTACCACGTTTGTATGGGTTACAACTTACACTGAGATACATGGGGCGCTTGTAGTTAGTTCTCATAGTAACAGGACAGTATACATCTGGTATACTTCATGTTTTATAGGTCATACAAACAACCACGACTAGATACACGAATAGAGGCGTATTTATCTACCAGGACATGTTAAACATGATTGATTCTCTCATGGCTGTACGAACGGCGGACCCTGGCACTTTGATACCGGCATGTTTCCAGATCGGTGGACATTACTACAAGCGATCATCGTGGGCAGATCTGAAACCAAGATCTGAAACCAATCCTGCAGCTAAGAATCTTGTCCGACTTCCCCTCACTTGCCTTTAGTTTCCCGGACCAACATGTCCGCGGGCAGCAGTGGTTCACTCGATGGTGTCATTAGTTAAAGAGTCGGAGGAGTAGAAGTGTAGCGTGGTGTGGCTAATCTGACACGTTAAATAACAGCATGGTCTCAGAATGTGGAGATTAACGTGTTTGTATTGAGGACAGGCCAGTGGCATGTACGACGTAGCAAGGAGGTCAGCGTCAGTGTAATACTATGATAATATATGCACGTACAGGATGTTAAATGAGACCATAGTATGTCATTCCAGAGCCGGATACTAGATAAGAAAAATACTTCAAAATAATACGGTACATGATTTTGCGAACAAGTCCATACATTCGGACACTTTCCGAATAGTTGTTTGCTACTAGAGGATACTTTATTATCTGTCAATCCTTACATATACTAGTATATATTTAAATACATTTAGCGTTTGTACTCACAGTGTTTTTGTATCGAAATACTAGTGAACGTTACGGGTATCTAGCATGAACAATGACTATCGTATAAAGACAAGCATGTCCTAATGGTATTGATATTAATTTACTAACCAGTCTACGCACCAGTATGGAGTGTGCACGCATGGTGTACAGAGTGCTATCTGTCTTAGGTTCCCACGCGAATCCGTATTATCAGCATAATAGATCATGCAATAGAATCGCGGTTAACTCACTACGAAAATAATTCATCTTGGATTCGACAAATCCTGTTCGGTGATGCATGAGATGCCAAAGTACCAGTGCTGCGGTCGTCAATGTACATATAGATTGTGTTTAGTCAGTTTCAGTTTAGTGCCATATCAAGCAGCAATACATTCCTGAACTTATGGAGCGTTGATGACACAGCTCTGCACCAAGACGATATTCTCCAGCAATCTGCATTGATAGCACTCTTTTGTAGAAAGGAAAGATGGATGAAGAAATGATTGAGTAAACCCTCTTCTGAGAATGTCGTTAAGGAATAAATATGTGTTAGTCATTGAAAGCATTACCAGAGAGAAATTTATCGCTGTTTCTGTGACATGCATAACAAACAGCTCCAGCCAGGGTTAAAACTTGCAATAGGCGACTTATGAAGAATAATTACTCACTAGATCTCCGTGCTTGTCGACATTGGCTATGCACTGCAGGTTACTACAGTGTGATGTGCGCCTCAATTACAAGTCCCCACACACACCAACTCAGCATTGAAGTCAGTTCGGCTACATTGCTCTAAGCCGAAAAAAATGCTAATCATGTTCAGTCGCAAAACATAAACCGAAGCAAATGAAAATATATTACATGGTTTGAGTATCAACAGCATCTAAATTGGATTATGACCCGTGCAGTAAAATTGCACAAAGGCTTTGTTCGTTGAACACGCGGAATACTTTCACACTTTGTGTAGGGATTGATAACATCCGAATTGCTCGTCAAGGTATGACTGAAGTGCAGCAGCGATTAATGTTCGTGGCTTCGTATATTCATATCACACACTAGGCTGTCAAACTCTTCTACTTCGTTAAACCGTTCTATATGGACATACTTGTTTGTTGGATTTGTTTTCTACATATGCATCCATATAGCAGAATGCTGTTTAAAAACCTGGAACAAGGTAGTCATCTGATAAAGATCTGCTGAATTAAATGGTGAAGCCAAAGGTACACTTTCGGTATTAGACCTTGAAACATTCTACATTCCTGACACTATCTCTGGAGTAGAAAATCATGTTGGCATTAACTTCATAGCCAGTTTACATTGGCGTGTTTGGTCTTCACACATCCACAGATCAGGATGGGATAATAAATTGACGGCCAATCAGCTTTGATGAGATGCAGTTTTGCAGAACCTCTGATAGCATGAGGATGATTCAGTGGCAAATTGCCGCATGCCGCTAGCAATGTTAGTACACACTGATCTCGCGGTAACTACCAATAAGGAATGAAATTGTAATGATTTATCACTTTCATCATCTGATATGAAGTGTCCGATGTCATTTATAACGATTATCAGTTCCACATCCGTTTATTTTCCGTTCCATACGTTAGTGGAATCATGGTCCAAGTAGCCAATTACACGCATCGGTGGCTTACATTCAGGGGCAGATAACCGTTATTGCCTCATGATTTCAGACAATCAAAGTGTGTTTGCGTGCAGAAAAATATTAAGAGTAATGTAAAACATCAGCTTATACATTTAGCATGTGTTAATAGCTTCACGAGTGTGTTTATTCAACCGAATATTGTGTAGTATTCGTCATGTATGGGTGACAGATTCCTAATGTGAAGTAAAGCAATAATTAACTCAACCACTTGTGTAGTGATCTTCAAGTTAGGCATGTAAGTAAGTTACCGCCTATTTTTCATTTCCTCAACCTTTTACATGTTGCAAGAAGTGGCATGCAATACCATTTTCAATAGAACGTGTTAAAGAACAATGTCGCTATAAGAATCGAGAATACTAAACGGGCTTCCGTGTGATACCATTTGGTTTATGAAACGAGTGAATAGTTTTGCTATTTGACGAGCTTCTCTACATGTCTTTTTCTTTGTTCCTTCTCAACAGGTCTTGCTCTAGATGGTCCTTCTCAACAGGTCTTGTTCTAGATGGTCATTTTATACATGCCTTGTTCTAGATGGTCTTCTCTACAGGTCTTGTTCTAGATGGTCCTTCTCAACAGGTCTTGTTCTAGATGGTCATTTTATACATGCCTTGTTCTAGATGGTCTTCTCTAC
>JAUTBV010129868.1:0-12265 GCA_032361325.1 Lepetodrilus fucensis | reverse complement strand
AAGTACACTTTAAATACAATGGCAAGGTACATATAGAGTGGAACACTCAAAATGGTTCTGTTATACAATGGTTAGGTCCATTGGATGATGAAGTACACTTTAAATACAATGGCAAGGTACAAATATAGTGGAACACTCAAAATGATTCTGCTATACAAGGGTTCTATTCAAAATGTAATGAACAACACTCTAAATACAATAATAGCTCAAAATATCTTCATTTCTTTTTTACTTTAAAAAGAACATCGCAATTTCAACTGTTTTTTTCTGTCATTGTTATTCTGTGATAAAATTTGTTTTAAACAAAAGAAAAAATCCGAAACATTAGTCATTACTTACTCCTAATATTATTTTTAAAATCCGAAAGATTGCAACTGATGCTTGAGTGACAACCTAACCCAAATTTACATGCAAGCACTTAAAAGAAACGGTTAATACTTGTGAAACTCACAGTCTGTATACAGTATCATTCACAAAATGATGGATTAATCAGCAATTCAAGCCCTTCTGAAGATAAGCATTCGGAAACCCACAAAATGTATCTCCCTTTATCAGAACTCTTCAAGTTAATTAACCAGCCACTGTACCAAGTCTTCTATCACTGCGCTATTCGGTTGCAAGGTGGAATAGAATTTACAAGGTTTCTATGCAATGTAAACCACATACATTTCAACGGGAACATCACAGGGTTTATCAACAAACGTCACACACACACGCAGTGTGATGAGATATCCATCCAGTTTTACTATTGGCATTCCCTTCTACCTGTATACTGTGTAGACTTTCCTTCCGTAGTCTTGCAGAGTGAAAGTAAGTGCGTGGATAAACCGTAGTTTCACACGGTGAAAGTAAATCATTAGTATATCAATTTTACTGATTGGTATTATATTTATATGAAAGAGCGAGTGAGTGAGTTATTGGTTTACGTCACAGCAGGAATCTTTCACCCATATGTGACCCAGCCACTATATGAAAGCAGCCAGTGATTACGCTATTACGCTATTTCTTTCCACAGAGATTTAGACTGTTTTTAGCAGATTTAATATCAAATAAGAATGTTTGGGCAAGAAGATGTTTTTTTTACACTGGCTAGTATACATATGGTTCAAGACCAACAATTTGTGGCTAGGATAAGCAAGTTGTATGACATAGCTGGAAAGCAGGGGGATAAGTCAGTTGTATGACATAAGTGAGTGAATTATTGTTTTACGTCACAGCGGGAATCTTTCAACCTTATGTGACGACCAGATGACAGAAGTATAATTCAGGGAAATAATAAGCCAGTTGTATGACATAGTGCAGGGGAAGGATAAACAAATTGTATGACAGATGGAAAGCAGGGGAAGAATATGCCAGTTGTATGCAATGCAGGGGAAGTATAAACAAGCTGTATGGAATAGATGTAAAGCAAGCAGGGGTCATATTTACTAAGCTGAGATAATAAATCTCATCTAGAACACATGGCTTATCACCATAACTATCTGTGATCAAAGACATGAAATTACAGCACATTATTTAAATCCTCTTAATGTACGTTATATGGACATTTAATCAGGGGATACATCAATATATTACATATTTATTTGTCCATAATGCATATTAACTCACTTTGCCCATTAACACATGGAATATTGCACTTGCTAGTAATGAATATCATGTTTTAACATTCCTGACACTGAATGACAATCTTGGATGCCCAGCAGGAGTATTTTCTAGGAATCCATTGGAAAATATCGTTTAACCCTCTCGCTGCTGGAGGCAACCGGAGATGCCATAAAGAGCACTGCCTGTGGAACTCTACAGACAGTGCATCGCATCAGAAAAGTAACTTTCGCAAACACTGATACACCTGGTTCCTGGGATGGGATTTGAACTCAGGACTTTTGGCTCTGATGCTTCCTAGGATTTTCATCCTTGTTTGATTAAGTGGGTCAAGAAAGAGATATTCAGAATTCTAATGTGGAGTATTGTCTTTCCCTATTTGCATTTTTATGTCCTGCCTTTAATTACATGAATTATGCCAGGTAACGTTTAAAGATCGTATATCGGTCGAAAATGGAAATACAACAAGCTTCCCAGGTCACAAAATTAAAATAAAGTAAGCGATACCAGCTGAACATGTTGAATAGGTTGTAACCATGTATTTAACAACAATTTGTTTTCCATTTTCCTTGATATGAGTGAGTGAGTGATTATGTAGTTTAATGTCGCTGTGGGATGTTTGATATGAAAATTAGCTGATATGTTTGTGGTGTGTGTGTGTGTGTGGTGTGGTTGTGGCATGTTATATGCCTGTGTGTGTTGTGGTGTGATGGTGTGTGATGTGGTGTGGTATGGTGTGGTGTGTTTGCTAAAAGATACACCATAATAAAAAATAATAATTTATTTTTAATTTTTATATGTAATAATGTCAATAATAAAATGCACAAGTAGAAACAAAATATGGTGAAAATATAACGGGATATCTGTGTGTGGTGTGAAGTGGTGTGTTTGCTTAAATTTTGTGTTGTGTATTTCTTAAATCATAATGTTAATGGACATTTAAAGAACATAAAACAGAAGAAAAGAATGTGGTGAAAAATACAACAGTACTAAATTACTCCAAGCTATTTATTCAATTATTAAATTCAAAGAAAATGTAGATATTCAAGGAAGTATAGAGCGCGTAGAACGCGTAATATATTAAGTCTGTGCGTAATATAAGTCTTTTACAGTATATGTTATCCAACAGTAATTCCGAATGTTTGTAGTGGGCTTATACCCCAGTATGGGCCTATGACCCATGATATACGGTATGTTCATATCACAATTTTTTTTAAACCAACACAATCATCAAATTAATATCAGGTCATTACCTCTCAACTCTTCAATTCACCCCCCTTACATTAATTTATCTACAATAATCCTCCCAGCCTCATTATGGTTTCATAGAGGAGGCGTGGTTACCGAACACGCGAGAGAGAAAAAACCTGGTTAACTAACTGGAGGCTGATGTACTCGGGCTTTACGTCCGATCACACACCCGCCGAGATAACGGAATCTTTATACCGAGACCGCCACGCGAGTAGAGTAATATCAAAATGATGGAACATAAAATAGCCAGCTTCTAAGGAATGTCCAAATGATGTAGTTTTTTTCCACCATAAATTTCTCATTATGATCTTGAAAAGCTGTGAAATTAAAACCACGTGCATAACTGCGGAGTAACGATTTGCGCGCGACACGAAAGACAGTAATGGTTTGTAAACGTGTTCTGGATCGTTGTCCGTGGTATTTTATAAACATGTAAGAGGTTGATCTGAGATATTTAATGACTACTCATATTGTACTGATTTTGTTAACACCCTAAGAATAACAACTTTGACATAAAAAAAGAAATAATGTCATATTGCACCAATCTCATTAACACCTTAAATACAAGACCTTTTGCATTTAAAAAATAGTATATGCATTTAATAACCAACATCAATGTTGCCTTAATTTTAAATTAAATTTAATAATTATTTACCAAACGATTATTTGTCAATGATACTTAGAGTGAGTGAGTTATTGTTTTATGTCACATCAGGAATCTTACATGGGTATGTGATGCTTAAAGAAATACAATTCTGCTATAGGACTAAAAAAAATAATTGAAAATTATATGTAAACCTTTTAGAATTAGAATATCAATATATATATATTAAAAGTAATTAACTTTACCATAAAAATAATAAATATTATTTCTCAGCGTTATACTGACACTAAAAAACTATAGAAAAATAATAACAACATAAATAGAAAAATAATGAATTGAGAATCAATGGCAAAACATAGTAGTAATCCATATTAATAGCAACATAAGTAAAGTGCTCATTACCAACATTGTGCGACCTTCGACCCGAAGAACAGATAATAATTGAATTAGGATCACCCTTGACCTGATGTAAATATGCTTACAGAGATACCTAGCCTTCCTAATAACGCCCGCTGTTATCTAATCAGAACTCGCCAAAGATGGCTTTGGTGGAAACTAAAACTAGTCTATTCATCTAATTGGGTGAAATATGGTACCTGCATGCTTGAACTTGTCTGCACATGCATGCATGCACACACACACACACACACACACACACACACACACACACACACACACACATATATACACACACATACACACACACACACACACACACACACAAACAAACACTAAAGTACCATGTTGCATGTTAGGACGTGACAACTGACACATTTACAAATATCATACATGCAAAGTTCTACAATGCTGTATATGTTGGCTTGTCAACCAGAAAAGGTTCTATCTGTTATTGAAACATGAAAAGAAAAGTCCTTGCGGATGAAGATGTATGAACCAAAATTATCAATAAAAATATTCATTTTTTATTCTCGACATTAGTATTTTCTTTGTAGATGTTACCCCATGAACCCACATATTGATTGTTACCCCACGAACACTCATATTAATTGTTACCCTATGAACCCTAATAATAATTATCATACTTGAATCTGCTTTCCGCATTCTGCTGCTGTTTCCTAGTGTATGAGACTTGGATTCGCATGGCGACAGAGCCAAATTATTACCTTTCCAACGGCACCATGTGCTCACCGACACAGGCACTTAAACACCAGTGTTACATAAAGTGCCACGAAAAAGTGTCCTAGGAACCAACGGAGCGATTTCCAGACGACACGTGCAAGTGTTTATCCTAGACTCAACCTTCCGTGGAGAAGATTTAATCTTGAGACAAATAGCGAAAGTCTACACCTTCATCAAACCCAGACCCAGTTAACCCCTTCCCTGCTGAATTAATGCAAATCTGGGTACCCTTTCCGTGAAGCCCTCGTTCTTACCAGACCACAACCTTCCGTGGAGAAAAAGATTTAATCTGAGACAAATAGCAAGAGTATACACCTTCATCCAACCCAGACCCAGTTAACCCCTTCCCTGCTGAATTAATACAAATCTGGGTACCCTTTCCGTGAAGCTCGAGTCCTTATGAGACCACAACCTTCTCAGAATTGGTCTCTTCCGGTAATACGTGACCACTTACGAAACAGGTTTTGGTCTCGTTGGATGCAAGAGTTTCTTGGAAGGGTACCTAAAGCAACTCTGTCGACTTCCATGGATTCACAAGGCATCTGTCTGCTTCTAGAAGCAAGATGGTTAATGGTAATCCTGAGGTGTATGAAGCATAGGATAGCCGTCACATTGCACATAAATCAGAACGGAATGGACGTAAATCAGAACGGAATGGACGTAAATCAGAAAGGTTTGCTGTGGTTAAAGTCTGAGCAAATGATGTGTGTCACTGTTAAAGTATGACATCTATATGTCTTGGGTTTAATTATAAAAAATACACATATATAAAGAAGATATCAGAATAAAGCTGATGCCAATCTATAGCAGTAATGATGTTCGGCATTTTTATGCATTCCATCAATACAATATTCTTGGATTGCAGTATGTACATGAAGACCTCCAGATGATACACATGGTGTATAAAGTTTTCCGAGTGTCGTAAACCGATATAATCCCTCAAACACATTCGTGTGGAAGACCGCAAAAAAAAACATGGCTTCACGAAAATGTAGTACAAAAAGAATCATCATGAACCATGGCAATAAGGTTATCAAATATAAGAAATTATATCGCAGAATTTTATGATATCGTAATCTGTATTGGATTAATTTTGAGCACAATGAAACTATTTTACAGATCTCTGTGTCATAAAAAAAACCTGTGCTGCAACAATTTAGAATATAATGCATGTGGAACTTTTATTCCATCAAGAATTGGATTAATTTAGAGTACAATGAAACTATATTACAGAATTGTATACAGTCAGAAACTATTTCAATAAATTAGACAGTTATATTACAAACAGCAACAAACAGCAACATTTTATGACTAAATATTAAATTGAAATATAATTTTTCTTATAACCCAAAGGATACCAAAAATTTATTTTCTCTTAAAAGCTAAAGCATACAATCAAATCCTTATACATTTTATTTTAAAACCAAAAGGATACAACTAAAAAATATATTTTCTGTTTAAACCAAAAGGATGCAATTAAACAATGCATATTCTTTAACCAAAGGATATAATTATTAAAAAATCCATTTTCTTTAAAAATCCAAATGATACCAAAAAAAATATTTTTATCTTCAAAGCTAAACGATACAACTAAAAAGATGTATTTTCTCTTAAAACTGAAAGGATACAAACCAAATTCCTCCTCCTGGTAACCTAAAGGTTGCACATGGTTTTTGTTGCTGGTTTACGCATGCAGCCAAACTGTGCCGCTATAGATACTGACAAACTCTCCACGCAATGCCAAACTACATATAATTGGTCTTAAACATTGTCATAATCTGCGTTCTCCGACACGGGCGAAGATAGTGTACACAAAGCCAGGGAGAGAGAGAGAGCATGTCAATTCGCACACATATTATATGTACGGTACTTTCCCAAGCATATTCCACGAGGCTGTGAAGTCTCACAGAAGAACAAAGAAATGTTCTAAGTCCGACAGTGTTACCGTTTCCATTCAGAAAACGTCCGAAACCCTAGAATGGTTTCCAACCTCCAAGACGCTCTTGTAATTGGGGTTTAGAGCCACATTCAAGATTCTTTCACTTATATCATAGCTTGTCAGTTTAGGCAGACAGATATATTATTTACATCTCACAGTTTAGGGCTGGAGAAAACCCACAACAACTGTAGCACTGAAAGTTACAATAAACCTGCAATGGCTGGTACTGACGAAAAATATCTTAAGTTACAGGTACCTAGAAATATTCTGAACTTGGCGTACATCAAGCATTTTTAGATGTCGGGATAAACACCCAATATAAATATGTAAGCTTCGACTTCTGAACATCGTAAACAATATTTCTATGCCTAATTATTCAAACTGGAACAAGTTTCCAGGTCAGTGTTATGACAGAACAACATGAGGTTACTTGTTAATTAAAAAGCCACAAGACGATCAAGTTCCGGAAAAATATGAAAAGTTCTACGACTTTAATGCCAATAACTGGTAAGTGGCAAGAATGAAACACCATACCTTAATTGACTTCATTATGCAGTAAGGATGAAGGAAGGAAGGAACTATGGATGTACAGTGTTACCAAGTTCTCCGTGCAAGAATGCGTGCAATGTTACGACAGATATATGACGTAGGTAAATATGGCTTCTTAGATGTGCTACATAACCAGAACAATGTATTAACATGAAACACTTGGCATGCATAACACTGTATTAAGATAAAACATTTGTTAAACATGCATAACACTGTATTAAGATAAAACATTTGTTAAACATAACGCTGTATTCCGATAAAACTTATATTCAAACTAATAACACTGTATTCAGATAATATTTGTGTCATACATAACGCTGTATTCGGATAAAATATATTATCTTATATAATGCTGTATTAAATAAAACTGTTGTCATACCTAATGCATAACACTGTATTCATAACAAAAACTGTTCTCATACATAATCATAACAACAGCATAAACATATTTTGTTATACACAACTACAACACTGTATTAACATACTCTTGATCATTACATACTTCTGAAATCTTTGAAGATAGTTTCATTAAATAGCTATGAAATTTCATTAAATAGCTATGAAGTTTTCATTAAATAGCTATGAAGTGTCATTAAATAGCTATGAAGTTTCATTAAATAGCTATGAAATTTCATTAAATAACCAAGAAGTTTCATTAAATTACTATGAAGTTTCATTAACCATCTATGAAGACACACACACACACAAGTTCAAGTAGTCTGCCTTTCCAATCTGAGAAAACATCCCAATTACGAGCTTAAGCGTATCTCGTTATAACAACGTCGCATAAACGCCTGCACACATTGCAGCAAGCATTGGAGTTTAACTCATATACCTGTCTGTCTTAATTTTATTCCTATTCTG
The DNA here is from genome assembly GCA_032361325.1 of Lepetodrilus fucensis. Classification (NCBI taxonomy): domain Eukaryota; kingdom Metazoa; phylum Mollusca; class Gastropoda; order Lepetellida; family Lepetodrilidae; genus Lepetodrilus; species Lepetodrilus fucensis. The sequence goes on along the minus strand of JAUTBV010129868.1, from coordinate 4,316 downwards.
TCAATACACAGACGGTTCTCAAAAACACATAATATCAATCATCTTGCCGCTTACCGAGATTGCAACAAAGTGCTCCGCCATCAACGGCTTACCTGCATCCCGAGTACCAATTACTTTGACGAATACATTTTAAATTTTTTTTTAACCGAAATAGTACGGTACAGTAGCTCACTTGGCCCTAATTTTCATGAAAGGGTCGTACTGTAGTCTAGGCGTGAGAGAGTGAATATGGAGTTTAATGTCGCTGCGGAAATCTTTCACTCATTCGCGACGATTTAGTCCGGACGTAAATCCGGATGTACACCATGCTATTACAATAGCAGGAAATTATAACAATTTTTAATAATAATAATAATTTTATCTAATAAAATTTAAATTAAGATTAAATCAAATTTGGCTCGTTCAGATGAATATCGCTAAGAATTAACTACTCTCTAAAACAAATAATATGTAAAAGGTTCAGCCATTTCTTAAAACAATAAAATATTACATTGTTTACTATATTTACATACATCTACATACATCTACATTGGTTTCCCTGGAAGGCTTACAATCAACACCAACATGAATAAGCACTTGTCGCCAAAGCATGAAAGAAAACATAAATCTATTTGCTTATCATCAAGATCATACATGACCCACATTCTGTGAAATCGCAAACCTAGAATACCACAATGATATTTCCATATAGGTTCCACGAAACAATATTTCTACATTGGTTCCATGTGTTAGCATGCAATTATCCAAAAGGCCATCCAATACTGTATATGTTATCCACAGACTGAATTTTTCTCTCTCCAAATTATGACAGTTGCATTCTTTTCTGAGTTTCCTTACCAGCGTAACCTTGTTACTCTGTGTCGGGACAAGTGTGGCCAATAACGATCTCAATTTACAGAGTGGACCGTCATGGGCGGTTACTATCAGTCCTTTCTTCACTTCCTTCCCTCGATCAACCATCAAAAAACAATATATATATATATATATATATATATATATATTCCCTGTTTTGTCAGATGGCAAGAATTAATCGCAATACTTATATAGAAGAATCAGATTCGCTTATTCGGGATCAGGTTACACAAAAAAATATAATTGCCATTCCTCACGACACGTGTCACTTTACGGAAAACTACACCACCACCAATGATGTAAAAACGAAAAGAATAATTGCAAATCTAAAAAACATGTTACCGTCATCTTCAAAGGTAGTTTTATTGTTGCTCGATTGTTTTCGTATGGTACTTGTACCACGTTTACTCCATTAAGATAGATCTGGCTTAACCAGTAAGAGCACAAATCATCCCTAAAACAAACAAGGAACTGGTGGGTTTAGTAGAAAGTAAACATGTCTTCCATATGTAGGAGACACGATTTAATGCAAGTATCTATGTAAACTGTAACAAAATAAAAGGTTAACCTGATTTTTCCATAAACATACAAAACGTTTTCGTGAGTTATGTTCTGAATTAGTTATGTCATTAAATAATATGTAACCAAATAAAAGGTAAACCTGATTTTTCCGTAAACATACAAAACGTTTTCGTGAATTATGTTCTGAATTTGTTTATGCCATTAACTTAAAATTCCATAGAATATATTTGTTCTAAAATGCGCAAATTGATTGATTTAATGTTTTACAATGCTGCAGGAATATTTCACCCATACACGACAAAAGACAAGAAGCCCTAGAAAAACAATGGATAGTTGTCAATAATATGTTTTTAAAGTTTAACCGAAAATAATCATGACGTTATTTTCTCTCACATGACCTTTCATTATCCTCTTCTCTGATTGGAAGAGTTCTGGCCAGTCCCTATCACTGCTGACCATGATTGGGTGAAGGGGAGGTAATCGATAAACTACAATAACTGACTGACCACTATCCAAAAACAGGCTTGTTCCATACATTCTTGCTGATAAACCCCATGGCTTACGATCCCTTATTGCACCTGTGAGTTATTGAGGGTCTGGCAGGGATACATTATTATCTGAAGCACAGATACAACACGATGGCATTCATCAGAAGATGGTCTCTGCAGAAAGCCTGTGTTACCATCTGTGTTACTGTTACCCTCCCAATAAAGAAAATCCCAAGTAATTGTCAAATAATCAAATTTCATTTTTCAGTCCACTGATTTAATTACCTATCATTTATTTATTTTTCAAAGTCTCTGTAGTAATCTTGTCACCTATAATACCAGTGTTTGAAATAATAGCCCATCCGCAAGCCCGTGACTGGCTATTTTCAGCGAGGACGAGGGGGGGAAAAAAAGATAAAATAAAACGTATTGGTGTCAAATTACAAACAAAAACCACCAGGGCACTTGTCTCAGCCTAAACTATGTTCGGAGTTGTCGTGTGTCATTACAACGAACCACGTACATCACTTCAACCTAGGATTATTATCACTAGAGTGCAATGTATGTGGGAAAACAGTGATAAATCTATTTGTCCTAGCACCCAGTTAGTGATCCTGGCTTGTTATCGGCTCTGCTGGTACTAATGACAGGACAATAATGAGGGGTCCGGTCTTTCAAGTGTTATTAGGCCTCCCATCCCCCATGCTCCTCTCCCCCCCCCCCCTCCCGAGACCTCTCCCAACCCTGTCAAATGTCCTACGTGCCGCCCAGACCATATACCAATCTTCGGACAGTGGTCTCAGACTGACTTAGCTCACTTCAGCCTTTGTCTTGGGGGATAAATATCATATCAGGGATGAAGATATCCAGTGCCAACAGGTTTGGAAATAGATTATTTGTATTCCTTGGAAACATATTCTATTGGCAATGTTATTTAATGTTAATGTATGTTTTGAAATACATATATAGATACATTATTGTATTCTGGAATGTAATTTATTTTATGAATAATAAATATGGGCACATTTTCATTGAATTCTTTTATGGGAAATAAATATGGGCACTTTGTTTTTCATTGAATTCTTTTATGGGAAATAAATATGGGTATACTTTTCATGAAGCTCTTGGATCAACTAAGCGAGCATAGTGCTCTTGTATCTGTCTCAAAATATTGAGTTTCATTCATGGTTCACAATTAATTAACCTTATCAATCCTGAAGACAACTCCACATACCTGACATTACACAAATTTCAATTTGACCCAGATATGTCCCATTGTGGTTATTTATTTAATTCTCAGAGTGGAATGACATTCAGGTTTTCCAGCTGGATTCCAGCAGATCCGCACTGGGCCTTGTTAAAATTGGACATTCCCCCTGAAGATGTTTGTGTTGTACGTGGAAACCGTGCTGCTACAAGATGTACCAATACAAATAGATATAGACGCCCGTAGTGACGCAGGGATAGGACTGACCCAGCAGATGGTCGAGAAGCACTTCACATTCTGAAATTCTCTCCTCAATAAGCGTATCGTTTTCTCCATGACTGGAGTCATACACGGGGGAAAACTCCTGTGTCGATGTTACGTTGGAAGGAATTCTTCTTGCAAAGTTATGTTGTAAGCAATTCTTCTTGCAAATACACCGTCTCCTTACCCCAGGAATGAATAACCTTTAACTTGGCATCATATATATGTCAGGACAATTGTTGAGAAATATGATTAGAACCTTCATATTTACCCTAACCCCTACCTTTTACATTCAATTTTATTTATTGCATAATTAAAATAAAACCTTAATTTCCAACCCACCTTTAAACCCTCTCCATGCTGGATTAGGCACAGACACAGCTAATCATGGCATCTCCGGATGCCTCCAGCATGAAGAGGGTTAACCATCGATTCCATGCAATGTTTTTTTTGTTTTATTTGTGGACGATGATCAAAGACATATCTGAAAATATTCTGATATAATTATGACCTCTCCTGTATGAAACGGCAGAATGCTAAAGTAACCACGACTCCAAACTTAGCCATAGACTACCGTAAAACATTGCTATGGTTATTGTATGGTTACCTTAATTATGTTGTTTTTCGTGCAGGATATACCTGAAACCTTCTGTATAGCACTTACGAGAAGTATAATTGTTCATAAAATATAAAACATTACGGCCAACATGTCTGCGGTACAAAATTCCATATTTTGACATGGCCAACTCATGTGTGAGCTTCCAGGTCAAATTCAGCATAATTTTCTTCTAGGAATATCTTCAACAGAACATTATCTGGACATATGTTCAGACCATCTGTTCTGGATGGACTTGCTTATGCTGAGAGGGGCGGAACCTAACACAGTGAGAGGGATAGGGAGAGAGAAAAATAGAGGGAGAGAGAGAGAGAGAGAGAGAGAGAGAGAGAGAGAGAGAGAGAGAGAGAGAGAGAGAGAGAGAGAGAGA
>JAUTBV010129857.1:0-12269 GCA_032361325.1 Lepetodrilus fucensis | reverse complement strand
CTAAACTGACAAGTCGTGATATTAGTGAAAGATTCTAGAAAGCGACTTTAAACCCCAATACAAAAAAAATACAAAAACATGTCTGACGTAATCTATGATGCAAAAAAGAAATGTAAACATATAAGTATAGTATAGATATATAGGTATAGGTAGCCCATTTACATAGCGCTGTATAGGGCATAAAACAGCTATCCCAGACAGGGCTGGTCGTTGTTGTCCCATTTTGGATGTAGGGCCTAATATATGAACCGAAACTCAAACAAATATTCTCTCTGTTTGTACAGTATATTTGTTTGTCCGCGAAATCAAGGATGCAGCTTGAAAACGCCATGTAAATCCCATTCATTCACACATAATGTCCACTACTTGATGGAATGTGCTGTTAGTATTGCACACCAATGTGGCGTGACGCATGGATGTCATGGTGAGTTACTTGGTATATTTAACGTCGCATGAAACACTATGGCAGCCAAGCGTGGCTATAGATATATATCAGATGATATAACCAGCTGACCGTATTATCTACATGAACAGATTCTTACACGAGCATTACTGTAATGTGGGCGTGACCAGGTCAATGTTCTATCTATCAATCATGTAACATCGCCGCCAGGGCCAGCCTTGTTTTGACGTTAATTCCCTATGGAATGGGTCCAACTCCCTATGAAATGGGTCCTACTATGTCCATTTCATAACAAAGCGTATCCATCTGAATCCATCACTGTCGATCTGTAGATGACAGCTGACACAACTACAGCCAATCAAATAGGGCATTCCATAGTAATAAAAACATGTTTGACCATATGTATGCTTTACGACTTCAGTTTAATTAAATAGTACGTCATTATATACATAATTGACACATTAGCATAGAAATATGGATATATATATATATCAATCACACCATGATTGTTTCATTATAAGCCTACATCAAGAACATCTTACGATTGCGCAAACATTGTTCCGTATTATCAATGTAATACTAGTTTAACCTCAATCAACAGTACTGTCTTCTGTATATGCCTACGGGTTGTAGTTAACTGGAAGGTAATTGAAAACATATAACACTTTGACACGGGCATATTTATCTGCCACAAACTTGAGAATTTTCTACATGGAGATATTTAACTGTCTCACTATAGGCTGGCCTCTTTTTCCAGTGAGGAAAAAAAAGTAGATTTACTTATGGGTGTGAGGTTCCGTCTACTATGTAACATAGTCCCGCTACTCCCGCTTTCCGCCCGTAGGTCAACCTGGTCCACCTTCTGAATGTTTTTCTCTTTGTGGCACGCACAGCCAAGGTGTTGTAAGGTCATACAACTCTTTATATGTTCGAATCCCATCATATTGTTTTGTTTCAAGCACATATCTAACACATTTTTTTTCAATGGTTGAACTTGAAGTACCTAATTGACATCGGAACAGTCGTCAACAATAAGAAGCATATCGTGATGAGAATATCCTCATCTATTTTCTGTCGGGAAATAGTTACAAATTGTACTGGTGTGAGCTGAAGTCACCATTTGATCTAGTGGTGACATGTTCCTTACTTAGTTAGTGGTCAGGTAAACATTATATTTCTGTATTCGCTGTGATGTGTTGCTAGTGTCACGTCTTGAGAATGATATTTACAGTTCACAGGTTAATATATATATACCACAGTAAACGCCAAAGAAACCGTACAAGGCATCCTTTACAATGACAAAGAAATAATGACGATAGAAACATATTATGCGTTTGCATTGTGTGCTAAAGAGACGAAGAACACGTGCATGTCAATTGCATTGGTCTTGAGAGAAGAAAACCACGCTCATTGTATTATATGTATTGGAATGTATGGTGTCACACAAGAAGGTTCCATGACTTATAGAGAGATAATAATACCATACATAATTATAATTATGTATGGTAATATATATAGTGTATACTGTATTATGAGAAAGTTTCTAGAGGATGTTACACGATATTCTATTTAATATATATATTTCATGTCACGAATGTACGGTATGTATTTTAATGTATAATACTTGATACTTTAGGTGCGGTCATATATACCTTTACAGACATTGTACATGGAAACGTGCGGCATGCGGCTGAATAGAACAGTGTCATCATTATTTAATGTCAATTAAAAATAACACTATTACGTATTAGCCTTCACATATGAAACATCCGTTTTCACTCGCTTCGAGAAATCAATACGCATTAATACCGCACCTTCTTTGGGTGTTTTTTACACTTTGCCGAAAGATAATATTAATGACATAAATTAACGTACTATATAGTACACGTAATAGACATGGACATAATGTAATAAATAGGTAAGTACTTCTGGCACTATACATGCAGATCCTAGTTGACAATATTTATAAAGTACAGCAGGGTGACAGTCGCTTCAGAAAGTAACCAGAAGAATTAAAAACCTTACATACTTCTTCTGCATGACTAAACACACGTATACCGGGTAGGCCTATTTGAAAATCACAAATAGTTTAAATTTAATGTCGATATTTAAATGGATATAACCAAAGGAAAATACTTCACATGCGACTTTTAAAACCTTTTAGCATCCCTATAAATAATGGTGTTTACAAAGGCGCACAGTCCAGTCGAAATATTTAGGATCAGACGCACGAGGGGTATATACATGTACATAAATTGAAAATATGGCCTTTATTCGCCCAGTGAAGTATGTTTAATAGGAATCCCGCTGTGACAGACGGTTCAACTATTGGCGATCAAACGTTCTGTTCAATACTTAGCTCCGGAAAAACACTATAGTCTGAAATAAACACAATACATTATATATGTATAGAATTATTGCTGTACTATGCACTTGCTGTGTTGGCATATAGAAGCAGTTATAGGAAGAAATTAAATTACAACATTTTTCGAAAATATTTATATTTGCTTTATAGGATGCCTTGAACTGACAATGAATGATAATAATAACAACAACAATAACAATAACCATAATAACAATAACAATAATAATAATAGTAGTAGTAGTAGCAGTAGTAATAATACAGTAGACCTAGCATATAACGTACTCATTGGGACCGGCTATTTTTGTTCGTTATATGTGAAGTCCGTTATACGCATATGCCGCAATTAACGTTAGATCAATTTATCAATAAGTTCAATTTCCTTCTTAACTCCCTGGGAATTATGCCATATAACTATGTATACTAAATGCTGTAGTTTTTTTCACAGCATCAGCCATGGCTCGAGGGTAGTATCGTAATCCTCACACCATTATAAGCTCGTAAAAAAGATCACATTAATACTGAACGTGATTACTGCTGGATAACTGGATTTCTAGCACAGCATACCTTCAAGAGTGATAGTAGTATTTTGGCAATAACAACAGAAAAACAACGTAAACAATAACAAAGTTATGTAACCCAAGGCCTTGCTAATGTGTTGACAGTTTATAAACCATTCAGTTTCAATTTCTAAAGAATATTTTTACGTCGTATTATATTTACTTTTAAAGCGCCCCCGAGAGCAATATAATATTATTAATGACATTTCTTGTCTGTACCGTTTGAACGAATCTATTCTATACGCATTTCTTTGTTGATAAAGACAGAAATAACAATAAATCAATCTTGGCAATGTTCTGGCAAATCAGAACATAGTTTAGTTTCATTATCTTCTACATGGATGCACCGTTTTCAGTCAAAGACATAGTCTCCGGAGTTTTAATTAAATCAGGCGAACTCGTCCGATACAAACTTCAAGTCCGTGAGCGCGGAGGGTGAATTAACGCCAAATACCGCACAAGATTAGCGGGGATTACTCGGCAGTCGTGACCAGGGATTGTCCAGTTGGTCAGACACCACGACGCCACGCTGACCGCGATGAAGTAAACATTTGACCACTGACCGGTGTTTGTTTTTTACCAGCGAATCCAAACACCAGTTTCGTGTGGCATGCCTTACAGTAAAGTTTAAGGGTTATAGGCCCTATTTTAAAAGGTTCTAGAAAAAAGTCCATTCGGAGTTCAAGTGTTCTTATGTTCCGTGTCAATATCTCTAATAGTTTATTTTATTTTATTTTAATTTGGGGTTTAGAGACGCTTTCAAGATTATTTCAGTTATTAATACGGTATAGTTAATATATATATCAACCTATCGAATTAGACATTGTTATTACCGTATGCTAAATATGTCTTGTTTCACAGTCTTACGTTATCGTAGTGTGGACGTATATTATCGTTTCATTCTCTACCATCTATTATTTAATTGCAGACCATCACGATTATACGCTTTTAGCGTAATTATTCTTAAAATTAGTTACTATAAATAATAATCACGATCTTATTACAACTTACATTCCTGTTTATATGGTCTTTAACATTACCTCATAATTCTATTCTATGACATGTTTCGGTAATTTAAATGACAGAAATGTTAATTTGTGCCACCTTTATTATACCATTGCAATAATAACGTACATTAAGGGTAATCTTCATTAATCTTCTGGACGACGGTCCTCCCTTATTTCCTCTGGGTTTCCTGTTCTGGGTGTTTCTCTGAGTTTCCTGTTCTGGGTGTAGTCAGCACTTTACTGTTGTTTATTGCCTCAGTTACCGCTCTTTATTAATAGAACGCCTAAAATGATAGGTGACAAGCTACCACAACTTAATAAAAACCGCCCAGAGGAAGTAATGAGTAGTTTAAAAGTAATAATAATAATAATAATAAAACAGCTAAAACTAAAATATTACAAACTGTTTTAAAATGATTTACTGTAGTTCCACGAAAATGTAGGCCCTAATGTTGACAGGTATAGTACAGTTGCATATTTAGTTAACAAAACGATTTCTCTCTTTAATTTTTTTCTTCATGATTCTCTCCGCATATGAATCAATATTTTCATTTTTTTTTTATAAAAGACAATGTTATCCACGTATTAAAAATCGTGCGATAAAATATTGAAAACCATTGGGACATGCGGGAAATATAGCTTGTTGCCCAGTATATATATATATATATATATACTTGTGTAGACAAATCAAATGCACATATAGTTTCAGGTAAAACACGTTTGTTCTTGAACTATGCTAAGTATGACGATCTGTATTCAATGTGTTGTCAGAACATCTGTATAAGTGACGATGTGAAATATACACTTCAGTGTTTAGATATAATTATTTCATACTGCATGTATTTATATAATACCACCTGAGCTAGCTGTTACTTTTAGTGTCGGAATACATCATTGCAGTGTATACTTATGCATTGAAGTAAATAACTGTATGTCTACATTATGTATTAGCTTTCTTAATATACTACCTGTGTTTGGTTATGATGTCTTGTCGGGGCGTCGTCATATTAACGCTTGGCTAAATGCATTCATAAATTCCTTTACGTAAATACACCCGTCAGATATAATTTGCCTCCGTCAGTAAATCACTCATAGTGTATAGACAGTATACATATTAGCAGTGCCAGTGATGCGCGTTAACGGAAGGAGGCATAGTGCACTATGGCGGATACATCTATTATTCCTTTTCCCTCATCTCTTGTAGAAAATTGCAGTCGCTAAAATTGGCTTATTTTTGAACGGTTTCATTTCACACAGAGGTGTTTTTAAGGTGCATATAAGCTGCTTATACCTAAAAAAACTGTCTGTATTATATACATGCAATCAAATAACGCCTAGGGTATTTATTCCGTCGGGTATGCACCGCTACCTAGCCTGAAGGCATCAGGCATATAGTTCATAATGTCAAAATAAAAACAGCTTTATGCAATTATGCAATTAAAAATAATAAATATCCTCTTTCAGAACCTTTCCGCAGTGTATACTGTTAACTACACATAGATAGATCACTGTTGAACGTCGACGACCCGATTTATATCTTAATATCATCGTCGTCGTGACATTATTAACGCAATATTTCTGACCAAATAAAAGAAACGATCGAGAAAACAATAAAACCTCACTATCATGGAGTCATAAGTATAAGCATAAATAAAGCCATGTTAACTACCCCTCTTATATAGTGTGTCACATGCCCATCTAGTCCTTGAAGTAATATCTTCAAAACTACTTGGTTCTTCACGCTAACGTTATCATAGAAATGAAATTATGATAAAATCTAGATTTTCTCCCTGAAAATATGTTGGGTGTTCCATTTGTATGTGTCCACATAGTGTAGTTATTGTGTCCTCGACGTTGTGTGGTTTTAGCAACAGAGGATCTAAACTTTGATGTATGTTAATCATAGTTGATCTACTCCTCACTCAGCAGGGAGCGACTCCTCTCCGCTCTTATCTATGTGCTATACATATCATTACCTTTCGATAAAGTCGATAATGTCCTGTTAAGACTATTTGCTGGTTTTCACAACAGGTACGCATGTTTCTAAGAACGCGGATACGTTTACAGGCTACATTCATCAACATTCCTCGCTTAACTGTTTATTAAAATAGTTATAGGGCATACCACCTTGATGCATAACATATAATAATAGATCTATATTATACTTAATTAATGCCGATATGCATGGCCTGGTGGAAACAGCCTATCAGATCTAGGCCTATATAATAGGACTACTATAAAACGGGTGAATGAATCTTAGACATGCAGATATATGTTACAGCTAGGTTTTCCTCCTGATGTGGACAATCAGTTTGGTCTTCTTTTTTCTTTAATATAGGCCTAAATGAATTGTTATTTTGTGCTTTATGTTCATGGTCATCTTCTTCTTTCGAGTGGCTGCCTATTATCCATTCTACTGAATAGCCTACTTCTAAACCATTCCTATATACTAGTACATAATTTGTCCTTCTTCTTCTTCTTGATCGATCAGTCCTTTAACTCTCCATTCTTCTCCATTCTCCCCTCCATTACCCTTTGCTTCGATACAAATACAAATAAATCGTATACAAATATTACTATCCTGTTTCGTCACAATCGCTTCTTTCTTCTCCCACCCCCAGCCCCACTATTTCCAATCTCATTAAAATCATATCTCAGCGCGAAGCGAGTGTCATATATATCTGTTTGAGCGTTAGTTTCGGATCTAATTTTAATGAGACTGCACTATTTCTATCTATTCCTCTCTCCCTCTCTCTCCCCCTCTCTTTTTTGTTCTCTCTCTCTCTCTCTCTCTCTCTCTCTCTCTCTCTCTCTCTCTCTCTCTCTTTTTCTCTCTCTATTCCCCCCCCCCCTTCTCATGAGCCTACGCTTCAACAGGTGTCCGAAACGCACATAAAATATGAACGGAAACAGAACTCTCTTGGAGTGGAGTCAAGTTTACATTCCAAATCAAAATGGTGGACACAAGTATTATTTTGTTTGGGATTGGTGCTTTGGTAGTCTGTATTATTGTTACTGTGTTCCTACTGCTGGTGTACTCGGGCTTGTTCCGGTCAGTGGAGGTCGGAGCAGGACGTCCGCCTATCGCAGACGTCGTGTTGGCCTACAAATTCATCAGAGGACCGTACAAGGAAGCGGGTCCTTACTTCACTGACACAGCCAAATTAGCGCCCGATAATAAAGCTCTGGCGATATATTATGATGACCCCAATGCAGTGAGTCAGATTGAGTGATGTAATCTTATAGGATGGCAACGCCTGAAATATCGGACCACTGTCACTGGAACTGTGGTTATTGATGTAGAGCAATACAGGAGAAAGAGAGAGAGAGAAAATTCAGATTGTTTACAAAACAAAAACATTATAATTAAATTTATTTTGGACTAGTTCTTAGCTACAACTGCAAAATACATTCACTTGACATACATAAAATCATGTTTGTACACTCCAAAAACATTTCTACCGCTGTTTGGTAGACACATATCTAGTGCAACCCCCTGTAGTCTACTGATAGACAACCTGAATATGGTCGTATTGTTATTTCCTTAATTATGTCAATGCTAGGGGACATAACTCAGTGGTACGACTTAAACATATAATACGCACATCTAACATTTTCCTGCAATAGGCGCTGCAAGTACCCAGTTTACTGATTTTGGTGATAAGCGTGTAGGTGAAATGTGCATGATTCAGGGCTCCAGACTAACATTCTGAGTTACTTGCCCGCAGATCAAGTCAGGGCCAATAACAATGGCACCAAATATGCTAAATGTTAAAAAAGTAGGTTGCCCGCAGTACAATTTAGTCCAGAGCCCTGTGATTGTTGTATTTTTTACGTACCTTACATTGCCTCACGATTTATTATCCTTGAACCATGCTGAACAAAATAATTCATCTCTGAATCAAACATAAATTTAAGGATACAATCCTTTGTATTAAGATTTCCTCTGGATTTTTAGTCAATCTAAGGCCTAGACTTCTGTTATTCCTAGTTTTAAATGATATTCTTCGAAATTCTAAAAATAGACATGATGCAGCTATTCGTTCATAGTTCATTTGATGCATCTAAGACCAGATAAATAGTGGAACGTTCCCTATATCATGTATTTTCATATAAAACATTACTATTTTGATAACTATTGAGTACTGGAGACTAAGTAAATCAGTAAATATCAAAGTTTGGGTGGATAAATCAAGCGTAATTAGTCTTAGATCGAAATTCGTTTGTCGATTATACAGTTCAATCAACTGTGATATTATGCCTTTAATGTCAAATGCCACTGTATAATAATTTAATATTCATTACTTTTCTTATGACATTTACTGTACTGAGGAAGATCAATTATCGTATTAATAGTTTTCGTATTAATAGTTTTCTTCCAGAACAAATTGGATAATATTGATAATATTGTGTGAGAAACTGCTATTTTTGTTGTGCAGGTGCCTGCCCCTCGTCTGCGTTATATCGTTGCTTCCATCCTGGCAGAGGGAGGGGCACCCGTCCTTGAAGAGATGAAAAAGTCCTTCCTAGACGAAGGTTACAAGATTTACCATCTTCCATTTGTGACAAACGTTGTGAAGACAACGTTTCCATACATCAGTCTGCTGTCCGTGTTCATCGCCATCTCCAAGGTGTATCCTAAACTAGCTCGCTATATCCAGGTACTTTACTGTTTTACTGGCATTCTGTAGTTTTACAAGTACTTTATGCTTTATATAGTCAGTATGGTCTATGGTCAATATATCAACAGCGATAGAAACTAACTTCAATACTTACTAGCCCCTTAGGATACATTTAGCATTGGGAGAAATGGCCCAGGCTAGCTGGATGGTGTAAATTTCGATCCCTGCATCAAGTATGTTAATTTCAAACCTTTTGGTTAACCCTCTCCATGCTGAAGGCAACCTGAGATGCTCCAAAGAGCAGTGCCTGTGGCTAATCCAGCAAGGAGAGGGTTAAAGTTGTACCAATGGTAAATTTGAAAATAAATTAAACAGATATATATATATATAATGGGCACATTACAGAATTCTGTATACACGTTTACAGCATGTCTTTACTCCATCCATGATGAAGGCAACTATACATGCCATAAACATGCTAAAGAGAAGGTTAGCCCTCTCCCTGCTGAATTAGACCCAGGTACAGCTCATTGGGGCATCTCTGGTTGTCTTCAGCATGGAGAAGGTCAATTAAGACATCTCTGAATAAATGCTGAACTGGTACTATGTTGTTCATTGTTAGGGCAGATAATCGGATTATAATTCTATTTCTCATTTCCAGGACCACAAGCTGTGTGCCCACCCCTGTATTGAGATTTACGACGGCAAAACCATCCACTTCATGGCGCCACTAGCCAAGCAGGACGAATTCTACGTTCCCGAGTATAAACAGTCCGACCGAGACAGCGTTGAAAGCACCACTGACGCTCAGTCTCTGCCAGACGATAGTATCTCGTATAGCGAACCATCCAGCAGCGAATCAGGACGCAGCGTTTCCTCCGACCTGACCGGCAGCTCCAAGGAAAATCAAGGGGAGACAATCAAGATGTCTGCTGTTGATTCTGGTGCAGGGGAGGCTAAAAATTTAACAGATTCTGGGCCCGCGTCCAGTGCGAGTGCGTTGTTGGTTGGATCTCTGCCGTCGGCCGACAATAAAGTTGACGATAAAGTGGACACAGCATCAGAGAGCAGCTCAGGATCGCCGTTCGAAGATATTAAAACTGACGAACTAATTAAAGAGCTTACGGAACAAGAAAGGGTTATGAAAGAATGAAATGTTGGTTTTTACGCTGGGACCAGAGTTTTGCATACTGCATCAAATCCATGTCGAATTTGTGAATTAATTACAGTCAGCTTTAACTGGTTCACTGCAGTTTTAATTAAAATAACTAATGCTCTGTTTGCTTTTTGAAGTCATTAACAGCAAGGTGGTTCATCTCCTTCCAATAACATCTCTTTGTATTAGTAATACTTAAAATGGTTTATTCCTGCTTTTCATATTGAATGATTGTTTCGTAGATAAAAGTGGTATTGCTACAGCATATATGTTACAATGTATGAAGATATTTAGAAAACTTCCACCAAAAGCTCTGCAGATAGCTTAAATATGGAATATGCACTACTCCTGCGGTTATTATCACAATAATTGTATTGTATTTTTTATTGTTTGTATAATGATTCATATTTATCCAATCGATCAATTTTGTTATGTGATATCCATGATTGTTGTCATGTCGACAGTGTTGGCATGGTGACTATCACATAGTTTGAGCTAATTTGTGACACACACAAGTGAGGTGGTCCAAGTCATGAGTCTGCTTGTCCGACGTTGTCTGTTCAAGTGTTCAAGTCATCTTATTCTCACTGCTGAGACAAATAACCAAGGACATTTTACATGTTCCTGTCTATTGTGGCATCACAAACAGTTCTTCCATTATTATAATATATAATTATAATGGAATAGACAATGCATTTAAGGATTATTTGTATGTTATTAAGTTCATATTATTATTATTATTATTATATAAATGAAATAGACAATTATATGCATGTTCTCGTGTATTTCAAAGTTTTAACAAGTAAAACACCATATTCACTCAACTCACTTGTTGTTATCATAACTGGTAATCTCTTTTGCCATTAGATTAATTGTCAATAATTCATTGCCTCACGTGGCGGCGTGCAAAAAAAACAAAAACGTGACGTCGTCATACTCTCGAACCAGACAACAGTTAGCCGGCTAAGGCAAAAGAAGTGCCACTATGGAATGCCAGGGGTGCGTTCAATCAGCACAGGGCTGAGTAAGCTACTTAGCTAAACTGGTTCCCTGTCCCATGTACTGCTCATATGACTCTGGAGACAGTGGCTAGTTTGGTAAGCTGCTCACAAGCCTTTGTGTCTTTGAACGCACCCCAGGTTACTAGTAAGCATACTCTGTGATATATGGACTGAATAACATGCTTACCATGCTTATACTAATAGTCTGTTTCCATGATTATTATATGGTATCGAGGAGTAATTAGTATTACCTTGTAATATCTTGTTATTTAGTAATACATTGTAATAATATATAATAATTCATAAATTTATATGGTGCAAGTGCTTTCATGCACTAGGACATGAAATATACCTGCACACTTTCAAGAGAAGTTAGCATAAATTATTGGATTCCTACAGATAGCGATTGATTCAATTGTAACCAGGGAGAGAAAAAAGTGCAATTGTTTGAATGTTTATATATTTTTTTTGTTATGTTGTCACAAATGTACCAGGTATTTGAATTTAGCAGAGGTGACTACCTAAAATTGCTGATTTTATAATGATTTATATGGTAAAATACTGTTCCTTCCTTGATTTGTAACTTTTTATGTTTTGTTTTCATTTTATAAGGTCACTCTTACTTTGTATTGTTACATCATGAATAATACAGATCTTGCATTTTGATAGTGTTGTCTTGATCCCACAAACAAAATATGTTGCATTTTGACAATGTTGTCTTGACCATATCGTTATTCATTTATTAAAGTGTAAGAAATTGTATCATTGTGTAATAAACTTCCAAGTTGTGATGTGTGTTAGTTATCGTAGCATTGTGAAATTGTATCTATTACTCCTGTTGTATAATACTCTACTCTATCACAGAATGCTGATATGGCCGTCATGGCAGCCATTTTGGATGTCAATATCTTTGACCAATTAGTTTCTTTACTACCCCGGTAAGCGCACAAAGTTTCAGGTTGTTCGTTACCGCGGTAGATCTCCTGATAGAATGGATCTAGTCAGAAGTTTACTAAGAATTAGTACGAAACCATCCTCGAAAACCCAAGTCATTATGACAACACTAACTTCTGTCAAATATCCTGGGATCACTGTCTATATAGAACTCTGTTTTCGACATGCGACTGTTGCGTGGGGGTTACATGCTCTAAATATATC
>JAUTBV010129846.1:0-12271 GCA_032361325.1 Lepetodrilus fucensis | reverse complement strand
CCCCCTGGGCGGGATTTGAACCTGGAACCTTTGGCTCCGAAGTCCAACACTCTACCACTGCGCTACATCCCGCCATTTTACGAAGGTAAATGGATACAGAATATTGTCTATTGACATTAAACTATAGCATGTGTTAAATCATCCTCGAAAACCCAGGCCATTATTAGTGTAGTCATAATGGCCTGGGTTTTCGAGGATGGTCTTAAATAAGCACAACGTTTCGTCGGCACATGGCCGACACCTCCAGACAGTTAACAAAAGTTAACATTTAGTTATTTTACAACGTAAACGCGTCCTTTACCGTTGACAGACTTATTGTAGTATTGTAACATGCATGTATATATTTATGTCCTTTATTACCTTCAAGCAGTTCTAGATCTCCAGCTTAAGCAATTCCCCACCTTCAAGCAATTGCCAGAGAAACGGAAATATACCAAAATAGATAAGAAACCAAAACGAACATCATCTTAAGATGACTATCATAACTTCCTTGCAGTCATGATAAGGCTTCTCAGTTTGCCGTATATTACTGATTGATAACTATAATTTGCATGATAACAACATCCCTTATGACTAAGAGGATTTGGGTGAATTACGAGAGGATTAGATGGTATCGCGTGGATTACTGAACGCTTAAAGGGATTCCAGAAGAAACTGACACCAACCAAGCAGGTTCCTGTTTTACCACGGACTGAGAATGTGTCTCTGTACCAAAAAAAGGAACCTAGCTGGGAATTGGATTTCGCATTCCATTAACAATATGGTTATATGAAGTCTTTTAGTCGATATTTATATGGTAAATATGTTCTTCTATTTACCATTCGTGAGAAATAGAATTGTGAATACGATTTCGCTGTTTTAACTCTAATTTGAAGCTTTTCATAGTTGTTCTTGAAGGCAGACTGAGAAAGGGCTGTATATATACGCGGGGGATACATCTAGATTGTCATTTAGCATGTACTATAATGATATGAAATGTATGTATGGAATATATCATAACTATTGGGTACTACAGTATCAAAGACGACTGTACAAGCTTTCTCAGAAGTATGGCTGATAATTATTACTATACAACCACAACGTACACGATCTTGCAGACGATTCTTGAATTAGATTAAGAGATCTTCGTCCCTATAGCGTACACTTACAATTAAATATTCTATACATTCATCAGGGCAAGCACTCGACAAGGTCTCTCTTCTGTCTTCGAATAACCTTTCGCCTTTTTTTCTACTGAACCCGAGTTTGCTCAGGGCTATCATAGGCCTAACCAAATTGCTCCAAATCCATCCATAATAATTTCTTCCATAAAGCCCACACCACGCACGCGACCAATCTAGCTATGCGGATATCATTTCTGGGTGATTGGGAGAGTGACCACCTATTTGACCTTGATGGTCGTCTTCAGGACAGATGCGTCCCTTTTCTCTTCTTGACCCAGTGGTCATCTCCTATGTCCAGACGGCAGACCACTGACCAACTCTATAATTGCTAAATCAGTCTATGTGTATCAAGCAGGAGGGTTGGCACTGAATAAGATCGACAAATTACGCACCTCATAAGCAGTGTTCGTTAGTTGTAGAAGGGTTTGGGCATATTGTTAGAATTGATTTGATATCGATTTGGACAGAGATTATCGATATCGCGAGCAAGATCACCACAAATTAAACCTACAAAAGGGTTGCCGTGTTGGATCAGAGAGGAACACGATGATATGGGATATTGACGAAAATATTTGGCTTTCTTTGCTCTCTGAACATAATACTTATTCGATAGGGGAATATCGCCTATTTATATCGGTTAATATGAAAATTAGGAATTGCGTCACAGACGATTCTTAAGAATATCGATAGGAAACATATTCGTAATCGATATTGTAAATATTGATGTTGTCTTAACGAAATGTTTATTTTACGATTTAGTCTTAAAGTGATGCCAAGATATTAGAAGGTAAATGAGATTTGTCTGAGAGCAAAACCTTTGACGTTTTCAGAGGTTTATTCCAAGGAGAGACTTGACATAACAGCCGCATTTAATTTGCTATTCTGTGTTTATGAAGTCAAGAACGTTTGGGATTTAAGAAAAAAATGTGATTAGCAAGACATGCGGACATAGTTGTGTAAATAGTGTAGGTTTGGATGGAAAGTAAGGCTATTTTTCAAACAGTGGATACATTTAGCAAATTCTAGGTGTATGAATTAACAAAATATGGATTAATGATGCACCATCATTCTATTAATAATACGTGGTAAATTATATGCTATTAAAGCATGAAAATAATCTATACTGCAACATTTATTCCTATGCACGTATAAACACAAATAAACTTACGGATATATGCTTTACTTAAGATTCATTAATTTCAGGAGATCTCGTTGAATGCAAAAGGAACAGTTTCAGGAATATGCTCTTTAACTTATTTAAGACTCTGATCTGAACATGGCTGGATAGTGCATACGTAAAAGGACTTTCGGGTTCGAATCCCATACAGCGCACAACCATTACGGAGGGTCGTATGTCTTAATTAATTGCCCTCGCATAATCATAGAGTGGACACATATCAAATGTACAATTGGATGTTTTGTTCTCAATATTGAAATCCACGATTAATATTGCTTCTGATTCCAACCAAATGGATATACAATAATGGTGATGATGTTGATGATGATGATGATGATAATACTAATACTAATACTACTAATAATAACAATACTAATACTAATAATAACAATAATCATGAAGAATTTATCAACCATCACAACTAACCACTTGCAATAACTTTACGTAAGCAGTGTTGAGTTGATCAGATTTAGCATATTACTGGAACGCATTCAAAGTCGGCCCTGCTCAGACCTCCATGTACTATGATGTAGACTAAATCACGACCTGGACAGAAAGATTCCCAGCACCAGACAGGTTTATTGAGGTGTGACTAGTACAGAATTGCAAATGTTTCAGGTTGGTGGGGAAGATCAAACAGGGTCTGCAATGTATGTGACAAGACCACCACCAGACCGGTGCGGGTTCTACACGTCACAATGAAGACTATTAGCCGTGTATGTCAAAGTAGAACCGGTACAAGCATACTGATGAATAATTAACAAATGCTGTTCGTTCCGTCCATTACTTAAGCGTGAAATGGCAGTGGTCGATGCAAAAGCTGGTAAATTTAGATTCTACATGTGCACGGTTCTAAGTGACCTTGTCGTGGGTGACATCCAAATAAATGAAATTATATCCAAGTCGGTCCAGCATCGATTGATAGGCTATATATTTAGTATATAGATGGATCTATTTCAGGAAGAATATTTTGGGATATTGGAACTGAAGAATACTGTGTAACTAGGCGAAAGTCCCATTCCTATAGTATATACGTACATACTTACACGCCTAGCTAAGGCAGGACATTTTGTAACTATACCTACTTGTTCTTATTTAAAATACGCATAAGGCTGTTTTCAAAACTATTTCGTATACATAAAGGTAGGAACACACCTGTAGCGCCCGTACAACTGATCACATTCAGCAAACCTTCGAGCACCAGTTGGTACTGACGAACCAAGGATGCGTCGTGATTGTACAGCATTTACCACACATTGATGCCCAGAATTTCCAGCATTTAGCACACATTGATGCACAACCACCTACACATTGATGCCCAGAATTTCCAGCATTTACCACACATTGATGCACAACCACCCACACATTGATGCCCAGAATTTCGACGACCTACCACAATGCTACCATCCAAGCTTGTGTTATGAGTACATATATCCATATACTGTTTACCAACGTGCAGTATGTACACTTAACTTTGTTTTTCCATCAAATTTAACATTTTAAAAACTAGTATACATGGATCAAGCTATAATAGTAAATAACAGTGTTTCAATATTCAACTACATACCATAAAATTATCATAATTTACTATACACACATTATTATTGACTTCCATAGTAATGCTTGACTGAAAACTTGATTAGTTTTGCATTCGATTAAATCCTTAAAACGTGTCCACTAATATCACTTCTGTAATCTAGTTGTCGTTAGCTTATACAGAGTTCAGAGTCGGTGACCGTTTGCATTAGTGTAGATTACTGTATAATCCCACAAGCTTGCAATAACTGAACTGACCACTGTCTTTGTATTAACCCCTTCCAGGCAATCGATGGAATCTTTGCTTTTTATCTAGAGGTGCAATTGTTTCGTCCACCGATTACTGACATTAATTATTAATTGGTAAATTAATCCAACTCTGCTCTTTTCAAATCCTTAATTAAATAATCAATGCAGAGAACAATGACCAAGTGTATTTGCCAAGGGTATCCATTGGGGCCTATTATTTATTCGTTTCCTTCGCTATATTCATTCTGTGATTGCTATCAAGGTGTTTTATACGTTGTGTTGGGCTAGAAGGGAGCGCAGCCATCTGCCAGTCTCTGTGTTCATGTAGGCTGCTGTGTTTACAGGGGTGGGAGGGTGTCGATAAAACTGACAAAGACACGACAATAGAAAGCGTATGAGAAAGGAATGGGGTAGAAGAAAGGATGGGCCGGTCTACGATTTAACGTTGTATGCTAACAGGGAGGAGCTCAAATAACACAGAAAATAAAACGTCATTGTTACTTAAATTCTTACTTTCCTTTTACATTTCCTATTAATATAGTGACGTGTAAGGATCTGACCATTTTTTACATCGATAATCGAGACCCATTAATCGATCAATTACCGATATATTATCGACTACTGTGAAATGCAATGGATAATTATTATCACGAATAACGACGTTGGTAAAATAAGTTAATTTCTACTCATCTAAGAGTGTCAACAGAGAATTTGAAAACACATTATACAATATTCCTATGTAAATTCCATATTCGCTTACACGTGTTGTCCCCGAGTATATGTTCTATCCTACTTCGACAACTACGGTATTAATTTGATCTGTTTTGATTCGATAAAACATTACTTATTCCCTATACATGTATATGTGTTTTGAATAATCGTAAACTAATTATATATAGACTACTAAAGACAAAAAGTAATGACAGAAATAGAATAAACATGATTTTTCTAAAGCATATCCAAAGTATGGCATCTTCATGTCAAGTAACCAAAAATATATAATTAATGGAGTACTACCTACCTAGGATTTCATAACATTCAAGCCACTATTCATTTAATCAAGTACTTTACTGAAGGAAAATTGAAGAATGTTTGTTAAATTTCAGTTTAACAAAGTCCAAACATGTATTCATTTAAACAGACTATAATTTATGCAAATAATCTCTCTAATTGTTTTCTTGAATTTCAGTGACAAAATTTAAACCAAACAATAACAATTGAAATGTATACAGTATCAAATTGCTTTGAGGATAGTTGACTACCATTTCCAAAGGATTGATGTCCACAACAGTAATGTCAATCGTAATTATCCATTTATACCCCTTTTACACAGGACGGCGACCGTCGTGCCTTCCTTGTGCCACCATAACACTGTCCAGGACGCTCAATGGTCGCCTAAACCACGAAAACCATGTTTCTGTGTAACTGTTCCAGCGACCCCTGTGCCGCCCTTGAACCACCAAAACTACGAGCGACCTGTGCGTCCACAGAGCCACTTGCCTGCCTCCCCTGTGCTTCCACTGTGCAACCTACGACAACCAACGCGACCATTGTGCCTCCTCTGTGCCATCATCGGCGACCTATGGCAACCATTGTGCGTCCCATGTGCCTCCCTCCTCCGTGCCACCTTTGAGCAACCAACCCCTCGGCGACCGTTGTGCCACTGTTTTGAGCATGTTCAAAATTTCGCGACGACTATGGCGTCCATGGCAATGGCTGAACATCCTGTGTGCCAGCTTTGAACGGCCTAGGCACCCATTCGGCAACCATTCGGCGTCCTTTGAGCTTCCAACGGCGTCCTTGCCAGTTTTATGGTGGCACAATAGAGGCACGACGGTCGCCCTCCTGTGTAAAGTGGGCCTTAATCAACACAGCCTCCAGTGATGACACATACCATTTTGATACAGTCCCCATCACAATGCGCACGTAATATAAAGCATGTGCATTGCTAGTATAGGCAAGCCATGTGTAGTTATAACATTAATGCTATAGTTTGTATTATACTTCTATGTATCTCACTTAATTTCAGTTGTGATTTTGCAATTTGCAAAACTAAAATACAAGATATATAACAGATACATATAAAACAGGTAGCAAACAAAATATATATTTTAAATTGATATATGAAGAATTACCAATGATAGATCTGAAATTAAAAATGTGACTGGCGAAATTCATTTATATTCTATTTCTGACATTACTATAGTATATATAAGTACACACACACACACACACACACACACACACACACACACACACACACACACACACACATTCCAATGACTCAACTAATACTAGTGCTACTTATCGATCGATGTCAGGGAAACATATATACATGTATCATGAAGTCAACAGACCAAGTTATTTCGAACATCATCAGATATAAATGAGTTAAAACGGATTGGAAAGATCGCGCCGACTGTAGCTCAGGGAACCATCAATAACTACATATTAATATTTGCCCAATACTTTCGTAATATCAGCAAGGCATTGATTGAGTGGCACGGAGCTTGGAGGATTACTAATTTGATTTCTGGGGAGATAGATGAGATTAGAATATTTCTATATTCCAATATTTCTAGAGACAAAGCATATCAAGCAGTATCGGAATAATATTTGCATTCGACTATGTTTCATATTAAAATGAAATGTGTATACCTTGTCGCCATAATGTATTCTGTTGTGAGAAGAACATATATCAAGAGACAAAGTATGACTGTAAATATATTATTTTGTATGAAAATAATATTACATGTCTCTCGATACATAAATCTAAAGCGCAATACATCAAAAGTTAGAAAATTGTTTGACTGGAAACCGGGAAATAATATGGTTATTTGTTTTAATTCGAATTGTGAAAATGAAATATGCTTTTTATTGAGTGCACTTTAGGTCAACTTTGGCAAATATGCTATCAATTAACACATGTTAAATGCTCTTATTGCACAACGAGTTATAGCACATAACACATACGTATTATATAGCTCTCTAGCTAAATGTATCAAAGATGTTCAATACATGGAACAGGAAGTACGAGCAGACTATATTATACAAAAGCAAGGTAAAAGATGTGCTCCAGATTAAGTGCAATTTTGTTTTTCATTCATCACACTGATGACTAAAAATAACAATACCATAATATGCTAAAACACGGGCAACTTCCTGTTTAACCCCCTCCATTCTAATGGCAACCGGATATGCCCCAAATAACAGTACCAGTACCTAATCCAGCAGGCAGAGGGTTAAGATAGACAATGGTCAATGTACGTCCCATGCGCTTAATACACGGGCCACTTCTTGTTTAACCCTCCCCATGCTGATGCCAACCGGGGATACCCCAAAGAACAATGCCTGTACCTAATCCAGCAGGGAGAGGGTTAAGATAGACAATGGTCAATATGACATTATATGCGTCCTATCGTGTCATTATTTTGTTTTGATTCGATCACAAAATAAATATCCATTTTGGATGGTTTATTTAAGACAAGTTCTTCCCGTATGTCGACAGCCTTCAAAGCTTATTTCCGATAGCCTTTATCAATTACACTGCCTCAGGACGACGTGACCAAACAATAATGGAACCCCGAGGTCATGCACATATGTTACACTGTTTGCGCCGACGGACGTGGATAATGCAACGACGCGTGCCGGTCGCGCATGCGCGTGTATTGGATTACCCGTTTAGTCCTGACTAAGCCGAGAGGTAATCATATGCACTTCGCCAGACAAAGGCCGTGGATGATGAACTCAGACAGGTACATTGCGACAACCAGGGGACAATGGTCATGGTTGACTGGACAGATGCGTCAACCCTGAGGGGAAGGGAGGGGAGGGAGGGGAGGGAGGGCATGCGTGTGGGGGGTGGGGAGAGGGAGTGTCACAAGGGAGTGAATGGGGTCCTGCTATGTCAGACTCTGAGGTTTGTTGATGTACAATTCATTAGATATCGACAGATCAGGGATGGAGAGATTGGCCGCAATATGTAATCTCGGAGTGGATGGTTGTACGTGTTACATTAATTCAATTGAGTTTTGATCCAACAATGTAATTAATGTGAACTTGTCAGCAACGACCAAGCCAATGATAATATGAACCATGACAAGATAATTACGGGTACACGTGTATAATTTGATTGCGGCATGCCATGATTTCATGCAAACCATGACCGACATCGCCCGCGTATTTAGTATTTGAAATTATTGTTTTACGTGAAAAACGGTAAAATTATCTCCCAGAGCTATACAAATAATAATTATAGGCATAATATCACAGCTATTAATGGTTGATTTGAACTAGTTCTTAGCTATAACTGCAAAGTACAATCACTTGACATACATAAAATCATATTTGTACTTCTAAAAAGCTTTCCACCGCTGTGTGTTTGACAAATATTCATTGCAATCCCACCTGCGACTCTTAGAGTCGGGTTTAAATCAAATACGGCCAACGGCTTCTTTATACATGATGCAAAAGTACATAACTATGTTATTCCTTCTTTGAGAAGTGATGCATCAAAGACAAGATAAATAGCGGAACGTTCCCATATTTAATATAAAATGTGATCTATTTTAACTGATATTAATATGTATATGTCCTGCCATGTGGCACTGTAATAAAATATTATCTCTCTCTCATTAACGTACGAATATTCGTACACTACATTAAGTGCACAGTACCGTGCTATCAGTGGCTATAGCAAGCACGTTTCAGACAATGCCTACAGAACAGTAATGAGTGGCACTGTCGGCAGAGACCACCTATACGTCTATCACTACTTCAAAGAACAACCATAATCTCACGACTAAGTTCATACTCGTTATCTATATCTATTTCAAACTATGCATAAATATTTCCAATTGAACGTGGACTATTTTCTTTTGTGTATTCATCCGCATCACCATCACAGCGAGAGAAAAAGGTATTGAGTGCAAATGCATCTATCCCATCTTCTTGTTTACACTTACGTATACGATCGACTGCGAACATTCCTTCAGAACTATGTTCGGAACAATTAGCTCTATATCTTGCATTACGTTGCGCATCGCATATACTTACGTCAGTAGACGAAACCTCGTCACAATGTTCACTAGCGTAGCAAATAAACCTTCCGAACATGCATCTAATACACGGAACAAAAACATTGTAAACAATTCGCATGAGCAGCATGGTATGAAGGATGAGTTTTACGTAAGAGTGTTGAAGTGTATATTACACGAACAGATGCTTTAGGTCTTATTAAACCAGAAATACCTACATAAAATACGTAAATGTCTGCCTTGTAGACGGCTGCAAAGAAAGGGTAATCTTCTGTTAGTAACAAAAGTGCCAAGTAGGCGGGGATAACAAGCGTGCTTCTAATATTTACTTGATCATTTGTCCAAGTATTTTGTCAGAGTGTTTTATTGTAAACAAAACGAAATATAAACTGCCGCATTACGATTATAACTAATCCGACTTTAGTGTAACATTATATATAGCAAATAGGTGCGTTACTTCACTAAGAGCCTTCGGGCGTAGTTCAGAATAACAATGCGTTCTTAAGTATGCACGAATTTAGTAGCTCAGACATAACTTGGAATTATGTTGACATCTGAATAAACGTATATACTTACTCTGATATTATTATTTAATTGCGGAATAACGAGGACGCGTGGGGACCAGCATCGGCTCAGTGTGGTAATAGCTAGGTAAATGTAGAATGATTAGAGCGTGATAGCAGTTTGTAAATGGTAGAATAAATAGATCTGAGCATCTACTTGTGTTACTCAAATGACATGATCGTTGAAACACAGTTATCTAACGTAAACTAATAATTCTGTGTCCTAAAATAAAATTCCACATTGTCGCAGATGACAATATGTTGTATTATTATTTTGAAATTAAGCAATAACATTGTAGTCACCACAAATAGCTAACCGTGTATATTGCATAACATATCATAATCGCAATACACTTATAAACGAGCAAATCCTATTTAAACCAATATCATATACTGGTAACCTACTAATTTAGTATTGTATTTAATCTTCTATCAGAATACAGTTTACAGAAATACGCAACATGTACAAGTTTACTTTATTAATTATCTTTTATTTTTAGCGAAGATATTCAGACCTTCTGGAAGAATTACTCAGCAATTACTTATAACTATATTTTACTACAACAATATCTTGTCGTTAGATTTACGAATACATCCAAGCTGGTATACAATGAGAGAACTAATTTCAGGATAACGAACTAATTTCAGGATACACAAACGTATTCAATTATTAGAATTTACAGTTGGAGAACGCATCAAATAGTCAGTAGCAATAATATTGACGATAAAGATGATCAGCTGTTCACGTACCGGATATAATTACCGGATGCACTTGATGACTGGAAATCTGTTGTAGTGAGCAGGTTCCGACGCATCGCATCAATTCACAACAAAATTAACTTTTTAATAAATTAAGACTTTCAACAATAGAAATAATCAGTAGTGACGATACAAACTCGTAGGGGGGTCTATTCCAATAATGTGATACACATAATGCCATGTGAGTTTCTTTTCATAAGCTATTTTTGTATATGTAGCTAAATTGGCATGAAATGATATGTCAAGTTAACTGCAACAATTCTTTAACTTAAAAAAATATTTACTTTTACCTCAAACTACACTATGTTCGCAATCCACCACAAAATAAAAGTTATACTAGCGAAAATCCCTGTTTTTCAATAGTAGTCGATGTACTCTTGATAACAAGGGGAACTCTAATGGAATGGAATCTAGTTTCGAAATACCTTACCGTTAACCCATAAGACACTAGCAGTATCTCATTGCCCTTGGTATTAAACATTATAGGTACCAACCTTAGCACGTAGACATCAGAAAAGGAATCAGAAATTAATAATTACAGAATGAAGAACGTAACATGGTAATGTCGATATAACAATGTCTTTGAATGATTTAAATATTATTACTTTATTATGTTGCAGTATATGATATATATTACATTGCTCAGAAGAGGCGCACATGCTGGGTACCATTGCAAGTCCATGTACATTATGTATATCGGGGCCAATGTATCATCCATAATACTGTACAGGTGACTCATACATGACTATCATGACTCAGCGGACCCGTGTAGCAACATACGTTACGTTTATCTTGAATAAATCATTGGTCAACGAAACAATATGATTCATGGCTCAGTAAAGTACCTGGTTAATTGTTCTTTGACATGGTTGTACATTATCTAGTTAATCGTTCTTTGACACGGTTGTACATATCTGGTTAATCGAATTCATGAATTTGTATTTATATTATCATGAAGTGGTTAACTGAAGAATGGAGGTAGGAACGTTTAAACAAACAGAAGTGTTCATGACTATGTCATTTTTAAGTATATGTATACATAGTTTTAGCTAATTCATGAATTACTACATTTATCATGTACTTTTCAGAGAAAAAAAACGTATTTACACACACACACATATGAGCGAGTCGTTGCTAATTAATAAATATTAATAAAAATTAAAATAGTGATAACAAGTGAGACATGTGGAATAGGTAACTGGTTGTATAAAGTACTTGTGTAGTCAAAACAAATGGATAAATACTGTGATATTATGCCTTTAAAACAAATTTTACTTATATCATGTGAACATTCATGAGAATAAGTTTATTGTATCCATCTCCACTGTCCTATACATAGCACGTAGCAATATATTCCTACTAAAATAGCACTAAATATGGTGAACTTAAAAGCTACTTGACGGGCCTGTGACAGCTGTGAAGACAGGACACAACTAGTAGTAGTGGCGTTTTTACTTTGCCAAACCGGCTCAGCCGTTTCCGGCGGCTAGCTTGGTTGTATTTGCAAGCGAACAGGCACATTTCTAGCCGACTTGTGTCAAATCACTCTAGATTGAATTGGGCCTAGGCTCAAATCACTCTAGAGTGATTTGAGCCTGGGGAGTGATTTGAGCCTCCTACACCGGTCTATGGTGACCGGCGCATTTCGGCTGGACGGAAGTGTGCCGGTTTGCTTGGTTTGCACTCTCGCCGCCATGCGACATGTGCGCGTATAGGCGGAGAGTTTTTCAGAGTTATCTCCGCCTATCTCGCGTGTATCACTACAAGAGCTCACGTAAGCCTCACACA
>JAUTBV010129835.1:0-12271 GCA_032361325.1 Lepetodrilus fucensis | reverse complement strand
AGCGTAATTAGTCTCAGATCGAAATTCGTTTGTCCGATTATACATGTTTATCAACTGTGATATTATGCCTTTAACTCTGTTAAATTTCAGATCATTACCGAACATGTTTACATAAATTATTGCATGCAAGAATTAATCAACTTAGCTTGTTCGATATTTACACTATTAGACCTGTAGTATATATCCTCTAGAATACATTTTATTACCAAGGAGAGTAGATTTGTGTGGGATTCATTCTGTAAACAAATTACGCATCTAATGAAAGTTTATCTGCGCACTATCGGCTACCCTCTGAATATTTTTTTCTTTAACCCTCTCTATGCTGAAGGCAACCAGATATGCCCTAATGCAGACAATAGCTTATTTTACAATCACAGTTTGTTGACATTGTTCATTTGGGAGCAAACTACATTTTCCGCATGTTTTCAATATTTTCATATTTTTTTAATTTTATATATTTTGTTTTAATTGTTTTATAAATTAGATTCTATCTCTCGATAAAAAAAATATGAAGGAAATAAAATAAATAAATATTAGAACTAGTGGGATATTGGGATAATGTAGTTTGTTGCCAAATGTACACACGTATACTTTGAGGTAAATTACACTTGTTATAGTAAAGCTATGATCATGACACCCCAACAGCAGGAGACAGGCAGACGTCCAGTTTCTTGTACTGGGAGCCAGGTATGACATTGGCATACACTTCAGCATCGGTTACTTTTTCAACTAGGCAAACCACTCCGGGGTCCCGGTCTACTATGCGGCATAGATATTGTTCGTAAATAAGTTAATCGATTCGTGGTTAAATCGATTCGTGGCTAAATCAGAACTAGCCTTATTGACGAACAACTTCCACGCAACAGACAAATGGCGTGTTCGTTTCAACACTCGACCAACCCTAGAGTGACGGAAATTAGCCAACGACCAAGCACTCGTGATGATACGAATACCCTCATTGGCTAATTTCATCACGCGACCGTCGAGGTCGAGTGTTGAAACGAATACGCTCAAAGGAACCGGAGAAAAACTGCCAAACAGTCAGTCGATTGCACAATACTGGAAATGAACGGTGGAAATTACCTTATATTTCCTATACGTAAAATATGTACAGAATTCAGTTGGGCATTTTAACAGTGAAGAAAAGAGAATTCATTCACTTCGAGTAATTCGAAAAAGGCTTGGAAAATTGGTTTAGTAAATCCTCCATTAGAAGTGGAATCATGTAACTGGTATGTAATTGTTTTCATGATCTTTCGAATTGACTGTTTTATCTGCAGGCTGGTATACATAACAAATTAAGCACCTAATGAAAATATTACTGCGTAGTATCTTTGTAGTGTATCAAAGTATACACTAAATATCACACAAAACACCATGTCTAAGCTGACAAAAGAGGACAGATTTGATCACTATATATAACGTAGAAAAGAGCTGAAATGCCAAAAGATATGATCATTGACCTTTATTAACCTAAATACCGAATTAATTTGCATTTTAAATTAATTAATGGAGCATGACCTTTGATGATTGTACTAATTAAATTGTGCCAGTCACTAATTCAAGTATTAAGATTTGTTGTATGATTTAAAATATAGAATGGCTTGTTGGTTAACATAACATCCAGAAGTTAAAGTAAATAGATGTTCATAGAATATGTGGCTTTAGAAAAAAACATTACTAAGATCAAATGTATCACAGATTATATAGGAATACAAAGAATTGCAGGAGTTACACACACTTCAATGAACAAGATTTGAATTCTCACTTAAATAATATTCCTTTTCACGCTACTTTTGATTTTGATGATGTTGATGATATTTATTGGGTATACCATCCTCGAAACACAAGTCATTATGACTACAGATAACCTCCGTCAATACCCTGGGATATATTGCTATTTGAATGCTTGATTTTGAAATGAGAGGCATTGGTGAATATTTATTAACATAACTTAATATCAACCAATCAAAGAGCATCCATGTTTAGATCCAGAATTAATTTATAGTCGGGCCGTACACTTACGGTCAACCTTTTATTTACAAAAAAAATAGAAAATCCAAGATTAACAATTCAATTCAATTCAATTCATGTATTCTCTTTTACCACTCAGGGCCTTAGCTAGCCAGCAATATTACTGTTATTCTGCAATATTACTGTAATTATGAATTTATCAATCATAATTGGGAGATATAAATCAGTTATATATTGTCCAAGCTTTTCTGAACAGAATGACACCGAAATCAAATCCTCGTACAAGAGTCTGTACATATCAAGATATTGACAGCCATGCTTACAAAATTACGAGACCATTATTGAAGCGGATGTAAAATATCTTTCTTAAACCATGAGTAAGACAATACATGGAAATCTACTACTGTTCGCTAGTATGAATATGTTAATAAATTGTATAAGCAACCAATCAGAGACTAGACATGCGACTGGTGCGTGGGGCTTACGTGAGCTCTTGTAGTGATACACGTGAGATAGACGGAGATAACTCCATTAAAATATTCATACTGGTGAACAGTAGTAGAAAAAGGAGTTCTATATAGACAGAGGATGGGTGGAAGCATGATCTTCACATTCTTCTGGCCAGGTTCAGATCTACTCCGAAGGTACTAAAAGAAAGACTGAACTGTTAGGCCACGCTCTGGATGTAGTAAGTATGTTTATGCCTCACACAAGATGCAATGAAAATCATGCATTCCTTCCTGGGTGAACCATGTTCTGTGTATTAAGAAGATAACAGCGGCATTTACTCAGAGAGTTCCTTAAGAGTTCCTGGAGATTTACGTAGAGATTTACCTTTTCCTGCAATTCCCCAAAACTCCCCCACCCTCCCACTAACCCACCTCCTCCACATACCCACAGTCACCTACATCAGTCACATCTTCATATTTTCAGTCACATGTCACGAGGACCCTCAGTGGTCCACAGAGTCACAAGCCACAGTGGGCTCCAGGTTGGGTCCAAGTGAAGGTTTGAATGGACCCCTAGGGATCCTTATCAATACACAGGATCTTCCAGATATCTGGCAGGTGTATTAAAACCTAGTCAGCCCTGGAAGCCGACTAATTATGAAGCTAAGCAATAATTATGATGTGCAGATTTTGGGTGCCATGTAAATCTTACAGAATTCCCGACCACCGTACCAGCTAATTGGCTGTAATTTTCCTCATTAATTCATCGTCAAGCCCCGCCAATCACTTGTTTTCCTGATAAACCTGCCAAAAATATTTCAAACTACTTCAATTAAACTACAGCAGATAATACCACCTGATGTAGCAACACACTCCTGATAATCAAATTAAAATAACTGAATTTCTTGTCATATTTCTTGTCATACCGGGGTATCATTCTGCATACCCCGGTACTGGGAAGTAGCCATTAACCCTATATTGGTCTGTGTACATGGAGCGAACGTTTTTTTAGACTAAACCCAACTGAAATAATGTGGAATGACATCAGTGGAAGGATGCATATATTTACATAGATGCAGCATTGTGTTCATTATATAGTCATCGATTTATTGGAAGTTTTGAGAGAAAGGGCAGGTAGAAATAATTTTGTTCCTATAGTTCAGTTCTGAGGTTCACATAGATCGATGTTAGAACTACGAGACTGGCCATTATTATTTCCTTAAATGTGTTGGCAGGTCACTTGTTACAAAAGCATGTTCTATGAAATTGCTATAATTATTGTCTTGTAAGAAACTTTCTGCGACCAAGCAGTGCATTTGGAAAAGGACATATAGTACGTTTTCATAGGAAATCAATTAACTGAATAATTGTCTAAGAAGATTCACATTTGGGCATGAATTACTTCACAATTCATTATGGTGTACTGGTATTATATTAATGCAATTTTATTTTAATTTTTTTAAATTATTATTATTATTTTTATTTAAAAAAAATTATTATTATTATTAATATTATTATTACAAGATGATGTTCAAAGATGGTATACAAAGAAGTTGATATAAATATGGATACAAATAACTAAGATGTACAAAGATACAGGACAACACAATGTATGAATATGGTATATGAAGTAAGTATACGAAGAATGTATACAGAAATAATCACCAGTGCAAATGATGATAACAAATAACTGTAGCTTCAATTGGTGCTGTAAATAATAGTTTTTTAAAAGTCTAGAAAATCTTAAGTATAATTACTGGACTGATTGAATGGCATACTGACTAGCAAAGACATATTGACGGTCGTTCATTCAGCCATCACACACATTTTCAGTGCTACTGCCAGAATTGGTACACAGCAAAAATTGGCAACATGGTATTGTCGTTCCGAGGAAGGGAAACACGACTTTGCTTGCAGTGATGTCAACATCCTCCATCAATACGAGAAGAATAAAAACTGACTTGGATGTAGGCGGTTAGCCATGGGCAACAATAGCAGAGAGTGGGAACCGCTTTAATTGGCCACTAATGATTTAAATTGAAAACCGTTCCAATGGTTTCACGCACTCCGCGTAGATTGAAGAGTGAAATGTAACAATTACAGAGGAGCATGGCAAACTTGATTAGGTCTTGCTCAGACATTCTATCTGAGTTTTTCCTCATCTGTTGACTTGCTAAGTTAATACACAGTTACTGTTAAGAAATACACAGTGGGTGAAAACAGTAGGATACTGGAAATCCTTTCTTGATCCTCTCGTATCTACTACGAGACCATAAGCACTATCGTAGTTGGTACTTAGTGCAGTGGTTGAATGCATTAACCAATTACAATACTGCTCATAATACCTACACAGACACCAACCACAAACTTTCACCAACCCCAGAATCTGTAAAACTGTCTATAAACCATTACCACTACGGTATCCACAAACCTTTACCATCATATAACCCACAAAATATTACCATCGCCCACAAAATTTTACAACACTCACAAACCATTAATACCTACAAGTCTTCAGTCATTGACTCACAAACCATCAGCACCCACTTAATTTCACCACAAACCATCACCACAGAACTTCACCACAAACCTTCACCACCGATGAACCTTTACCAACACAGGCCAACTTCACCATCGATCCTATCCATCTAGATGGACCTATAACTGTTAGCGCCATCACAGACAGTTTATACTGTTTACCTTACAAGGCAATGCTACCAATAACCACAAAGTTATGAGTTTGAATCTCAGCATGCTTTCTGTCTAAGAACCAGATTTATTTTTTATTTCTAATGAAATCACACTTCATGTTACAGATTTGATGTGAAATTATCTGACAGATGGCCGATATAACCCCAGAAACGAACACACATTCCCAGGATAATTTGGCGGAAAAGTGTCCTGACTGACATTAATGACGCCATTTCTGCGGAAATTCGTGATAACATTGAGGAATATGTCACGGAGAACTAGACCAGTATATAAGTCATGCCACATGACAAACACTGGCATAATCTCCTCCTCGTGTAGCAGCCATTCCCATATCCTGCTTGTCACAGAACCCATGCCAAATAATTAATTCCTTCCGTGTTCAGCAGAGGAAAGTGAGATGAATGTTTACAAAAGGATTTGGTTAATTGTAAACTTAGAGGTAAATGCATTTTCGTATGTAAATGTTATCTTGTCAAGCTATTTCTATTTTAAGAACATTTCTATGGCCAAATTATATGGATATTTCCAATGTAGCAAATTAAAACGAACGAAGATGCAGGTAATTTTGATTCAAATGACTGAGATTATTATCATCAAATTTGGTTATCTTAAACTGAATGCTATTTGATCACAAAATACACAAAATAATCACAAACCTAATTTTATCAATTTTATAATTAATCAGCCATGTAGTTAATGTTTGCTATGATCATATATGAAAACAATAAATTTCTTGATCAAATGTCCAAAATAAAGTATTAAATATGTGAATTGATTAAAGTAAAAACTGCCAATGTAATAGTACAATAATCAAAATTGATTGATGTTACTATTAAATAAGTCTGGCATTCTGTATTTCCTCTGTCAATCATCAACGTACGTCACCTCAATAGACAATTCTGCGAGACTTCAGTAGAAGAGACAAGAACTGTTTCGTAAACTGGCAGGTTCAGACAACGCCATTACGATGAGATCCTTGAGTTAAAGGTGTATATCCCTCGCGCGATACGAAAATCCCACCAATCAATGACCTAATGTGAAGACTTGCTCTGACAGTACACCGATGTCATCAGATGTCGACATTAACGGATCTTCTTTACCATCGTTCTCGTAATGGAAATAATCCACGAATCATGAGCGAACCTTTTAGTGCATTTTGAAGGTGGACAAAAAAGGAAAACAACATTCTTCTGCGGGTGACAATATTTTTAAAGGACTCACATCCTGAATGTTTTGGAATCAAAAGATAATTGATGACAAAGAATCTGTGCAGAGAGAAAAATGACAAAATCTTCTTTCATGCTTCACAAATTCCAATTCCTGTTTTAAATTTTCCTGCTTCTTCATTGCAAAATGGTGGACGATCTGTATCCCATCTTCCAGCTATGACAGGCGTATTATAGCACGTATTCCCAATGGTTCTGACAGGCGTATTATAGCACATATTCCCAATGGTTCTGACAGGTGTATTATAGCACACATTCTCTATAATGATATGACTGCAATGAACTCTTACTGCTGTAGATCAAATAGATCTGACCTCGAGATTTCGAAACCTCTTTGAGTAAGATTTCATGCTCAACTCAAGGTATTGTTCACAAATCCCCATATAAAATTTGAGCATGAGCATGAAATTTTATTCAAAAAGTGTTGAAATCTCAGGGTCTATTTCCTAAGAATCTTAGAAATTGAAATCTGATCTACCTATGAGTTCTTCTCGTTGAGTGTACAGATTGGAAGAGTGTCCATGAATCTATGGACTTGGTTAGCATCAGAATAGTCACCAAGTATGTCTATCAGTTAATGCATTAAACCATTTTAAAGACACAGAGTTGACCTAGCTGTTTGTTCCAATATTTGAAACATATTTTGATGACAATTATTATGTATACACATTATTCAATAATTAAGTCATTGTGTTCTCAGATTTTTATAAACAATCCTAAGATTTAAGAGCTATTGCAACAAATTAACATCATTAATATAATTACTATTGACAGTGTTCCCTTTAATTCTGGTTTTGGAAATTACCTGGATACTATCTTCCTAAAGACAAACAGTGTTTATGGTGACAAGATCTCCCAATATGATTACCAGCTTATTTAATGCTTGAAAGCACCCTAGCTATTTAGTAGCAATGTTTATATATGCAATGTTCACTGATTATTGGAAATCTCTGGAAGGTATTAAATAAAAAATACAGCATATTATACTACAAAACAGAATAGTATATCACAATACAGAATATTACAACAAAATACAGCTTATTACTTTGCAGAATATATGTGAGAGTGTTCACTTTAGCTTATTGTGTATACTAACATATCAGCTCCGGTATATATGTCTATGTTCATACTAAATGGCAACTTTCTCTACTGCTTACAGATCTAGTCATTAACTTATTGATTGATTCATCGTCTCATTTACTCTGAATTATAGCCAATACTGATAGTGATAGTGTTTGCTCAGAATACAAAGAGGTTATGGTATATCTAATGGTGTATATAGAAATATATACATAATCATGGTATATAGAAATATATTCCTGTCCTATATAGACATACATACACTCTGCAATAGTCCTCATACTTTTTACCACCTTTCCTTCTGTTTTACAATTTTATTTTTGTGTGTGTTCACTATTTTACATGCAAGCTCCTCATGCATCCAAGGCAAAGTATGTGTGCACTATTAAAGGTCAACATGATTCTTGTAAGATCAAACATGTAACAGTACAGAACCTCAGACTGACCCCTCACACCCAATGTCCGATACAATCATCTCGCTAATCAATGCACAAACATCTTCTGTAATATGAGCACAGCATTTCACAGTGTATTGTTCTGTTTTCCGTGTGATTGTAGTCGATCTCCCCCTGCTATAGCTACCTCTCTGTAGAACGCCCACGACACACTTGTGATACATTTGTGACACCGCCAAGTGGCAGAACAGGAACACCATGTCGGAGACTAGGAAATTAATGAGATCCTTTAAAATACTTCATTGGAACAAAAAAAAACTGTAATGGAACATTTGACTTGTAGGATAAAGGTATAAAACAACTTAAGGATTCGATTTTTTTTCACTGCTATTCGACTGACTGATAGGGTGAATTCCGTTCATTTGTTTTAACAAAAAGTGTGGAACACGAGATGGTTTGTGCGAGTTAAGTGTGCTTCAGGGTAGCATTGTACCGCTAAATGACAGATCAATATACTGTACAAACAAATTAAGTACGCAGAGGTTCAGCTTGAAGGCTCACGTTTATTCCTTTGTCATTAGAATACATTGTCATTAGAATACATTGTCACTATAGAACACATCATCATTAGAACACAGGTAGTCATGAAATATTAAGTTTGGGTGGTGGTGTGCAAGGCTGGTATTGTAATGACACAGTTTTGACCAAATGGTATAGTAGAATGTAGAATGTCAGATTGGACAATCTGTGATGAGTTTGAAGCCAATGGTGTAGATATGATAGCTCAGGTGATGGTATGTCAGAAATACCAGGATATATAAAGACACGCAATAATTATAAGGTTTAAACCCAATGTTTTTCACACTGCAGGACATGATTGTTCTCCACACAGAATACAAAGTGATTTACTAATTCCATGACTGACATGCAACCAGAGCTCAGATAACTCAAGGTCAGGCTTCATTATTTAAATATATTCCTGTTGTTAGGCTGACGAACATTCTACGATATCCTATTGACAACTGCCAGTGTGAAATGATGATATGCCTATTCCAGTGTTCAGACATCTTGGCAACAGTCAGCTACACTTTCAGGAATAATGTACTTGTTCCAATATCTCCTGATTAGAAATGCAAACTGGGGTCATTTTTGTGACCTTCTTATAATTATGTTTCCTAACTGTTCCAGTGAATTATGTAAATACAAGATTTCCTTCTGCTTTTTCTATCATTTCTCAATCTGCTTTCAGCGGTAACCCAGACTGTTTGCAAGTATGGTTAGGTCCTACATAGAAGTTGTCATATTGTACTTTAAATTCATAATCCAATCCTACTGTCTGTCTGTCTGTATCTAGGATGTGATAAAACTTGATGCCTCACTCTTCCAATCATACTTCCAAATAGCAGCCATGAAATCTAAGGCATGAGATGGAGGCACCCATAGTTTGCCAATAGGTTGTGATAGCAGTAAAAGGGTTAAGAAGACAGGATCACCCACTAAGAGCATCCATGTTCTTACTGGATTTTTAATTATATTTTTATTTTTTTGTAATTGGTGTTTAGAGTCGCTTTTAATTTTATTTAACTTAAATAATGACTTGTCAGTTTAGTGCAGGAGTAAATCTGCGAGCACCGGCTGGTACTGACAAGACCAAAGATTATAACTGCATTGCCACTCTACAGAGCGCATATCCTATGAACATTGCATCAGAATGGTAATTTTGGCTAATATTGATGCCTGGCTCCATGGACAGGATGTGAACTCGGGACCTTTGGCTCCTAAGTCAAAACATTCTACCACTGCGCTACCACCCGCCCCCTCTTACTGGATATCTGAGACGACTTACAGAGTAGTTATATTACTGAGCATGTCACACAAGAACTATCCGTGTCACATTAGATCTCTCCATGTTGGTCATACTTCCGCCAGGTTGTGACATTGTTAGGAACGTGTACGTTCATATAGACACGAGGTGGAAATTATCCAGTGAACTATCTAACACGCCAACGTCCCAAATATCCATCTTTCCATAGAAATACAGTTACACTGAACAGCGAGTCAAGAAAGACCCAATAAACTGCCAGTCGTTGGAGCAAGACGTCTTAGTCATGGTGGCAAATGACAGAGAACTACCGGCTTATTAGTAGAAACGCCAATTCTATTACCTACATTTCACTCTAGAAATTCGAAGTAATTTCGGCCACATGTAGGCGTACAGATCAATGACAATATGAATACCGACCTCCGTTACTACCATTGGACTTTTTCATTAACCGCAGAAAGAGGATAACCTTTCCCCCTCCCACAATGCATCGGGTTACCTCACTGGGGTAACATCTTGTTAGTTAGTTCTCCATCGTTACCAAGAGAAATTAGTCCAAATTGTATTCCCCGAAAGAACACTACTTGTCTCAGAGTACCCGTAATTTGATTATGTAAACCTACGGAAGATGTGGACTTGGTGTGGCACTTCCTTCTACTCATCTCAATATTGTGTACTACTTCCCTACAGCTCATGAGTCACACCCGATACATAATGAGTATGCAAATTGAGGATTATCCCCCTTGATTAGGTGATTAGCTTGGGCAGAGGGCATGTGAAGGTCACAAATCCACTAGATACAAAGATCACCGGTGAAGATCTGATTGCTTCCATCAACAATCTCCTCCGCAGAACCTGTCTACAACTCTGGACATATCTAAAGATCATTTGTCAACTTTGTTTCCGCTGGATTAATCGGCTCAATTCTGCACGTTTGTCTTCAGCATGAAGTAAGTTAAGCCTGCCATCAAATATTAACTAACAAATTAATTCTATTAGATTGTATTTTTTTTAAATAGGTTAAAGTCATAATGCTATCAACTGCTGATGGCAAGCTTCTTCCCACAGCTAATATATCATGTCCAATGTTGTTATTTGTTTTCTTTATTGTGTGTGTGGTCATTTAGTTGTTTAGAACTGCTTAAGATGACATCTTGTCTGGTTACAGCCAGAAGAAACCTGCAGCACCAGCAGCATCAGCAGCAACAACAACACCAACAACACCAGCAGCATCAGTAACACCAGCAACACCTGCCGCCTTGGCTTCACCATACAAGGATCTACCACCCACACCTAATTTGCAAAACAATCAAATGCAATAGAATAGTTTTTAAAAGTCTCTATCAAGCAACCAAACCTGCATATACCACACCTACTATCATACCCACCCACCATCATACTCCAGTTACCATCATACCCACCCACCATCATACTCCAGTTACCATCATACCCACCCACCATCATACTCCAGTTACTATCATACCCACCCACCATCATACTCCAGTTACCATCATACCCACCCACCATCATACTTCAGTCACCATTATACCTCACCTACATGTACCATCATACCCTACCCATCAGTATACCACATGCATTACTATACCCCACCCACCATCATACCCCACCCCATCACATCATACCTGACCAACAATCATATTCCAGCCACTATCATACTTGATCCACCATCGTACTGCCCACCATGTTCCCCTGCCCACCATCATCCTATCCCTACCCACCATCACTGCAACATAGGCGATCCAGAATTAAGGATATATACTGTACATGGAGCGGGTGTGTTTCATGTTAACATCTTCAGTGTATTTTTAAAGTTTGCTGTCACTTTACGTGAAATATCCAACTCATTTTTGCAAGTAAAAGCGACAAAGTGAGTTCTAATGTGACATGATTGAGAACTTAACTAGTCTGCAAGTCATCATGGTGTCTCACTGTAAACATTTGTGCGATTCCACCCACCTACAAATACGCGATGTAAAATAATCCACTCTGGTCTTTTGCGAAATTCTTCAATATCACGTGCAATGCTTCTCATTGAATTTGCCCGACAATGGCATTAGCTATTTTCATTTGCTGAAAACAAATTAGGGTTGTATATCGATGCTAGCAATGTGTGATAATTGAGAAAACTTAGACCAGTATGAGGAGTTGTACAGACATGAACTTTGTTCTTAGATTACCAGAGGATTTCTTTTAGTTCTGTTCAATAGTTGAGTAACGGTGAACTCTCACGGTGCGATTTGTAGAAACAACTTGTATTATCGATTCATAAGAACAATCGAATTGATGTGTTGCTCACGATGTATTCAATTGTTCTAATGCATCGATAATACAAGTTGTTGCTACAAATCACACCATGAGAGTCCACCTAAAGACACATTATAACCAATGGTTCTATTCAGTTAGTATATTATAGGTAATACTCTACCAATGTATTGGATCTAGTCGCACACCAGTCGAACGTACATAAAATTGAGCCACGAAAATGTAAATTTGCAAGCCAGTTATTGGTTGAAATGTTGAAATGTTGGAAACACATACTTTTATGTGGATAATTTGTCTGGTTTTCTAAAAGCATTCCAGGTTTATAATTGG